>CAUYRH010029333.1:0-18662 GCA_963574655.1 Perodicticus potto
CAGAGAGACCAAGCTGGCTTGAATCTTTGTTTCATTATTCCTTAATTAAGTTATCATTTCAAAGTCCAAGTGTCCTTGTGTGTGAAATGGGTAGGAAACATTGCTTTAATACAAACTCTGGAGGTTTATATAAAGTTCCCCGACCCTAATAAACCCTTGAACATTTATTAGGAAGCAGTCACTTTATTTGCTTAACCCATACCCTGTGAGGAAGGTACTACCTTTAGTTTACTTTTACAGATAAGGAAACTGTCATAGAGAGATAAGGTAAATTTCCCAGGGTCTGTTTCCTAAAATGTTATCTTAGGGAAAAAATTCAGTTTAGGAGAATTATTCAAGATGGATTAGCACTACTTTGTAAAAAGGAATGCAAGGATATTGACACTTACTCAATCAAAAACTAATACTAGAAAATCCATTTCCTTGGATGGAAAAGTAGGTATTAATGGCTGATAAAATCAAACTTTACTCTCGAATTTTACTCTGTAAGAAACTGAAATAAACCTATAATTTAGTAGTTTTTTGTGTGTGCCAAAGAATCATTTATTCAGAAATGTCATGACCCCAGCGTACTAAAAGCTGGATGATATTTGAAGTCATATCTTTAATAACAGCTTGGGGTAATTTGGGAAGGAAATACTCTTTGTGGCTGAGAGCAGGTGGCAGCATGTCTGCCTCTGGTCTCCTTGGACGTTAGCCTTAACTGAAGGGTGACGTGAAAGGCCTGGATCCTCAAGTCTTTGAAAAAGCTTGGCTTCACCATCACACTGCTCTTGGAAAATGAAGCACAGTCCATAGAAAAAAACATTTAAAAAAATCACACCTCTGCACAAATGGAACAGAAAAAGCAAAACTCCCAAGCACTGATATGTGTCTTGGACCTAAATGTGTTGCCAACCAAACTACCCTTCACTAATGTGAAGGCTGTAAGTTACAGTGTTGTGAACAAATATAAGGAAATGAAAATAAGTTAAATGTCAGTAGTTACATCCTAGAGTGGAAAAGTATCATTGTTCCTTATAATAACTTAAGATTATTAGAATGAAAAGAATTTTAAAAACTGAGTTTACTTTCCAACATGTGGTCAGTTATATAGTCATGCAATTAATTAACTCAGTTTGAAGAAAGTAGACTAGAAATTCATTTTTCAATTTTAATGCATCCCATATTTTGTGTGACAGACACAGAAAGGTTATGTTATATGAAATTTTTTGGCTTATAAAATGTGAAGACAATATTTATAGCAAAAGATATATTACCCCAATGAGTATATGTATTACTCATCCACATTTTTTATTCGATTTTGAATGTGCCATGAATGATTGAGTTTATTTTTCCTTCACATTTTTCTTTTTTTTTTAGACAAAAAAAAAAGTATTTCTAGAACAATTTAGTTTGTGTTATTTTCCTAAGGAAAATAAAATAATCCAAAGAGGATAGCAATATCCTAAAATTTGAATGGTGATTATTCTACAGAGGATTTCTATCATTTTTGTACTGTGTATTTTGCCTTACATTTTCCATAATGAGTATGAATTCATTTTTATAATTAAAAATATATTTTAAAATATGATAAAATCAGTAAAAGGCATCACCTACTTCTTTCAAATACCCGAGATTACTTAATTTATAGGTTAGGGCCTCAGAGCTAAGGTGGCACTATTAAAATTATATTTCTGTTTTAGCATGTTTGCCTCAATCTTTCCTCTGATACTTATGAGCTAGCTCAGACAATTAGTTCTTAATGGAAATGTGGAGGGAAATTTGTTTGTGACTTTGTACATGCCCCTGGACCATGTACTATTGCTACTATCTTGAACTGTACTGTCCAATCCAGTGGGCACTGGTACTGCAGCTCCTGAGTACTTTAAACATGGCTGATCCAAATTGAAATATGCTATGAGTATAAAATACATACCAGCTATTGAAGACAAGGGAAGGAATGTAAACCATCTCATTAAAAATTTTATATTGATTATGTGTCGAAATGATATTTTGGACCTATTACAGTAAATTAAAAATATTCTGAAAAATCTAATTGTAAAAGAAAAAGGGCAAGATTAAATCTTCCATAAGCCCCCTTCTAGCATTATGACTTTATTAATTGTTGACCTTTGGAAATAGTGCCCAAGAGTAGGGTAATGGTCATAGTCTATTCCTATAGTAAGATACATGCAGCATTGAAGAGAAAGCTTCTGACATGACAAGGGTAGAGTATAGAACAGTATTCGGTTACTGACACATAATTATAATTATCTGTAGTGTGAGCTTACATACAAGGTAGACAATTAAGTTCGAGAACTTATCATCGAAAAAGTGCTAGATACTTCATTGCTGAATATCGCTATGGTCACCTTCAAAGTACGCCCTGTAGTCATCTGATGACCACAGGAATATTTAGCAATGATGTATGTAGCACTTTTCTAGGATGAGTTCATGAACTTGTTAGATCTCGTCTGATGACAGCTTTGATGGCCATTCCAGAAGAAGAGTTCCAAAATTGCTTTGAAGGGTGGACTAGGTGCTGGTGTTTGGTGCAAAGCTTCCCAAGTGGAGGACCTCAAACATGTCGACAGTGACATTCAGCAATTTGCCATGTACACTTTTCTAAGATGAGATCAAGAAATTCATTGCCCAACCTTGTATGCACACACACAGCCACATACGTACTCACACTAATAATAAAACAAACACTTTTTAAAGATGTTACAAGATGATTTCAGTTGTCAGAAGGATACAGGAAATTTCAATTTAAGTCATTGTATTTTAAAAACTTTATGATATGTCCTTGACCTTATTCCATGATATGAGATTAAAAAATTATTTGTAAAATCTATTTTTTGTAACCTTTAGTATAAGCTAATTTTTTTCTAACTCAGTTATTAATATATTACTGATAAATACAAGGTAATTAATTGGATGTAGAATAATTAATGCAATGCTGGGCTGTAATAAATTGTGTATAATTTAATATCTCTGAGTGATACATCTGTTTTCCATTTCATTCTTTCAGGAAAAAAGAAATGATGTCTCCTTCAAGTGTCCTCAAACTCTCTCTACCACAAGCAAAAAATATTGCCTAATAATGATATAATAATTACAAAAATGTCTGTCTACAACAGTAAGTTAATAGGATAATTTTAAGTAGAATAATTTAAATATAAATTATTTCATTGCAATTATTTCAAGTAATCACATGGAGGAATTTTCACCTTAATTCAAGGGTAGGAAGTAAGTAGATGGTTGTGAGTTTCTAATGAAATCTATATTATTTTTCAATGAAAGTACCTGTGCCAATTTCTTCTTAGAAAGAAAGACTAACATTAAAACTGTACCTGCCCACAAAGGGACACGCTAACCCTGTCTTGACACTGAAATGCCATAATTAATCTAGTTTAGTGGACCAGTTCAATCATTCATAGAACTTGAAATGGCAAAAAATACAGTCTCAAATTCCTGACTTGTTACTGTATACAAGACCTGTTGATGATGAAAAATAATACAACCCATTTGCACTAGTCATCCATTAATCATTCCTGAACTCTGTGATTTGAGAATTTTGTAACCTTTGTCATGTTGAAAATTGAATATCTCAGAAGGAGGAAGATATTTGTCTGTCAGAAACCATGTAAACCACACTAAATCTAGGAACCAAGCAGTAGTTCAAAAGCAAGCAATCCTTGCATTGATGATTTAACTTACTTCACTGAATCTACAGCCTCTAATCGGACTCAGGCAAATAATTGTATTTTATCAACATTCAAACCTTCAATAAGGAGAATCTACAAAGATAAAAAAGAAAAATGGGCCTAGACAACCCCATAGATTATTTCAGTGATTTCTTTCATTGAAAGAAAGAAAATGAAAGACAGTGAAAATACTTTACCCCTGGTTTTCCTCTCTGATCCTGGGGAGTTTAGTTTGGATTTCAGTCTGGTCGAATGTGAAATATGGGCACTCTTTTACGGGTTTTCTTTTTAAATGTAATATATCTTATTGGTGTATAATTAGAATTATAATTACTCATAAACTAGTAAGTCTTGCTTTCCATTTTTAAATTCTAAAAGAAATGGGTTAAAAGCTGCTTTCTCCTCAGAGAGAAACCAGAAAAAGAAGGAAAACATTCTCAGGCCTCTGGTGGCAGGGAAGTCACACCTTCCTTAGAAGGGACCGGAGAACAGTGTCTAAAATGGCACTTTTTGTGGAACAATAAAAGTTATGAAAGGATAAGGGAAGTTAGCTGTCATTACTGTTTGCAAATTTTTTAAATAAATTTGAAATAGCGTGACTTATCAGAACAAATTTTAAAAGGCCACATTGCAAAGTGAAGAACAAGTCTGAGGTGGTGAGAGCCAGCTTATCCTTACAGGTTGACAGGGTAAAGACTCAGTGTTGAAACAGTTTCCAGAATTCTTTCCGCCATCTCTGCCTGCCTTTCCTCTGTCAACATTTATCAAATAACTATTTGATACGGACACTGAGGATACAGAAATAAAAGACACATCCTGCCTTCGACTGGCTCAGGGGTGCGTGTGTGCACGTGTGTGTTTGCACGAGTGCCTTGGGAGGTGGATGGAAGAGAAGGCACATAAACAGATCATTACATGTAAGTTCCTCCCCACTTAAACTAGTGGGGTTCCTGAAAGCCGCTATGACAAAGTAATTTACAATGGAAAATCTTAAAACGAAGTTGAAAATAATGTCAGAATTTAAATAATGTCTTTGAAAGATGTTAGTTTACTAAATAAGAAACTAATGACATAATTCTACCCAAATACTAAATCAAAGATAGCTTTTACAACAGTGGGCTCCAACATTTTTGGCACCAGGGACTGTTTCATGGAAAACAATTTTTCCATAGATGGGGTGTGGCTGTGACAGGAGGTAAACTTCAGCTGTAAATACAGATGACAGTTCATTGCCTAGCCCACCACTGACTTCCTGCTGTGTAGTCCCCTTCCTAATAGGCCACAGACTGGAAGATTCTTTTTTTTTGAGACAGAGTCTTACTGTGTCACCCTGGGTAGAGTGCCATGGCATCATCATAGCTCACAGCAACCTCAAACTCCTGGGTTAAAGCAATCCTCCTGCCTCAGGCTCCTGAGTAGCTGGGACTATAGGCACCACCACCATGTCCAGCTGATTTTTCTATTTTTACTAGAGACACAGTTTCACTATTGCATAAGCTGGTCCCAAACTCTGGAACTCAAGGGATCCACCCACCTTAGCCTCTCAGGGTGCTAGGATTCCAAGTGTGAGCCACCATGCCTGGCCCAGACTGGAACATTTCTGGCCCCAGGGGCCAGTTTCATGGAAGGTACTTTTTCCGTGGACCTGGGAAGTGGACAGGAGGCAGAACTCTGGTGATGATGCTGTGTGCCCGGTTCCTAACATGACATGGATGGGCCACAGCACAGGGCTCAGGACCACTAATTTTATTCCTCTAAAATTAGTAACAACAAGTAATTAATGCTAATTGGGAAGCCTCTGTGGGAGAGAACTTCCAAAGTGAGAGGCATGCTGTGGTGTTCCACTTGGTCAACGCTCTTCTGACTCATGACTTTCTGTCTTTTGCATCCCAGCCCCCAGCTTCTATTGAGCTCTCGGAGATAAAAAGTAGCGTGTATGTTTGAAATGGTTGTGGTTACCTGTCTACAACCTATTTGGCATAACTAAGTATGGTATTTTTCAAACCGGTGGCCAAATGTTTGGGTTTCATGACATCATCTCTTACATGTAATGTGTTTGTAAATCTATCACAAAGCCACTGCCTTTTGCACGGATAACTGACTTTTCAGAGACATCCCTGGAGAGCAGCTCTGAAGCCAGGTTTTGCTTCCTGTATTTTTCTTAATCTTACCCGATAAGGCTTCACTGAAAAATCTAACCAGCTGCCAGTCACTTATTTATCTTTTATATATACAAACACCAGTTTCCTCTTTTCCCCCTCCATTTATTCTTAAAAAGAAAATTAGAATGAAAAGTTTCATGGTTGTAAAAAATTGAGCAGAAGTAAAATTCATGTATGTTACCAGGATTTTTTACAAGGCAGTTCAAGATGACTTACAACACAGTTTCGACAAGTGCCATGACTCATAAAATGATCACAAAATGCTGTTGGGCCTCTCAGATTCTATAGGCATGTAAGCCAGAGAAGAAGGCCAGGGAACATCTTCTGACAGGTGATATCTAGAAGCAACCAAAGGAAAAGGGAATTTCTGGAGAATAAGATGCATAAGAGTACTGAGAAATATGAGAATAAAAAAGACCGACAATTACACAAAGAGTCAAATGATGTGGAAAATCACAGAAGAAGAGGATGAAAGAGTAGAGGATTAGGGATCAAAGAAACAAACAATAAAAAAAAAAACTAAGAATCTATTAAACTAAGACTATTAAGCAGGAGGATTATTTAAAGTTGTGCTATGCAACTGAACTTTTGGCAATGATTTATTTATTTATTTATTTATTTTGAGACAGAGTCTTACTTTGTTGCCCTTGGTAGAGTGCCGTGATGTCACAGCTCACAGCAGCCTCCAGCTCTTGGCCTTAGGTGATTCTCTTGCCTCAGCCTCCCAAGTAGCTGGGACTACAGGCTCCTGTCACAATGCCCAGTCTTGTTTTCTTTTGTTAGCTGGCCGGGGCCGGGTTTGAACTCGCCACCTCCGGTATATGGGGCTGGTGACCTACCCACTGAGCCATAGGCGCCACCCTTTTTGCAATGTTTTAATATGAAATTATATGAATATGCGCTTAGCATGGTAGCCACACATAGTGCCATAGAGGAACTGAATTTTAAATTATATTTAATTTCAGTTAATTTAAATTTAAATAGCCACATGTAGTTAATTTGGGACAGCAAAGATTTTTGAAAAAAAAAGGCTTTATTCTTACTTTGAATCATTATGAATATTTTTCTAGTAATAGTAACCAAGTTTATTTAATAACCAGGCTTTCTAGAGTATTTAATAAATTTTTGCTGTTTGATTTTACTTTCCAGCAAAATAAATTCAAATCTTCAAAGTTTCCATTTTTTAATTACCTACTGAAACAATTCTACTTGCCACAAACAGGAGAAAGAGAAAATCTGCCACCATTTAGTTCAATGATTAAAACTCAGAGGGAATAGGAAGGCAGAAGCAAACAAAGAAAGAACAACAAAAAAACGCCTCCCAGTTCAGAATCCCAGTTACTAAGGAATTCCTTTCTCTTTGAGATCTAAGGCACCTCAGTCACTAAATTTATTGTACCGCAGTGATTGTCTGGAATCAACCAACAGCTACCTCGTGAAACCAATGTCTACACCCAAAATAATGCTTGCTCTTTTTCAAAAGACCTCTGTTATTTTCCCTGACAGGTATGGCCTGACGGAGGTTTTCACTGAAACACAGTTAGTCAGATATTAGTAATCTCCATCCATTACGATGGTCTGTTGATAACCGGGTTTTTCTCCTCCTGCTGGGGCTCTTGGTCTCGGCTATGGAAGAATGAACTCACAGACCATAGGCAAGCAAGAGTGATAATTCCTATCACTATTTCTTTCATCTATTTTATATCCTTCTCATTTTCTGAAGTTATAATTCCAAACTTATTGAGGAAACTACACACACGTGTGTACATGCATGCACGCACAACACACGCTCTCATGCAATAAAGCAGCACATTTTTACCCACAGTTAAAAACGGCTTTCTTTTTAATTTTCAAAATGAGAATTTAGGCATTGAGCTGAAAAAAATTAGTTTACTTATTTGTATCTTAAGGTATTCAATTCACAATTAACTGGAATCACAGAATATCAGTAAATCTAGCAATGGGTCTTATCTGCTTGTCAGAGGTTATGGTTAGTGGGCGAGAAAGACAGGGAGAGGGTCTAAGACCTGCTGAGACTCTTTGTGGGCCTGAGAACCTTCCAAGAACTAAGAATAGAAGCCTCAGTGGACAGTCAAACCATAAGGTCAAAGACCTACAGCACCCCCAGCACAGTCCTGCACACAGATGTAGTAGGGCCTAGAAGACCCAAACTGCTGCCCTCAAAACCATGCGCAGTGGCCCAGCAGGTAGTGACAGTCAGAGTGATCTGCCACGTGATGTCCTGTAAGGCAGGAGAACAGCATCTCAGACGCAAGAGAGTCCAGAGCAGCAGTTCTCAACCTGTGGGTCGCGACCCCTTTGTTCCATTTGTTACAACACAGCAATTAGGAAGGTTGAGAACCACTGGTCCAGAGTCTTAGCAGGGGTAAATTAGAAATCAGGACAGAGGATTCCTAGGACAAACTCACAGATGAGAGCTGGACAACAAGATCCAAATCTGTCTGAAGGGCAAAAGATTATAATATAATATAATATAATATATATAATATAAGGCAATGCTAAGGCAGAGTAATTTCTTACAGTTGCTTCCTGTTATCCTAGTCTAAATTTAGGTGAGGCTTTTGCTTGAACAGTAGGAAAGGGATGGATATTAAGAGTGTATCTAGTGGTTCCAGGTATGGAGAGGAAGAAAATTACAGAGGAAAATAATAATAATAGAATTAAACAAGTACTTAGCATGTGTTAGGCACTTTTGTGTCTTACTTCATTTACTCATTACTTGTCCTCACAACTCTGATTACTAACATCCCCATTTTACAGATAAGAAAACAGAGGCAAGAGAGGGTAGGCAACTTACCCAAGATTACAGCTGATAAAGAGTGGAGCTATAATTTAAACACAAACCTATGCTCTTCACCAGTACACAATATATACTGTGCATGTAAAGATCAGAATACTAGGGGGAAATTAAAATATTTTATGAAGAAAAAATCAATTTCACAAATAGCAATAGTTTTATTTAAATTTGCTTGTCATTCAGTCTTGCTCAATGATTATGTTTTAGACAACATTATCCTTCTAAGCACTTTACAAATATTAAATCATATAATATTCCCCCAAAGCCCTATGAGATAGGTATAAGTATTGTCTCTACTTAACATATAAGGAAACTAACATGTAGAAGGTTTAAAGAACTTACCCAAAGCCTATCCCAGACCATAAGCCAATTACTAGCATCCTCTACTGCTTCTCAGGCAGGTGGTGGGAACAGTGTATGCATCAAATACTTCTATGGGACTTCATATATGTGGGGAGCAGCCTATGTAATTCAGGTGTGGCAATCTTGAGGTCTATATATATAAATTGTTATTGTAACTTGAAGTAAAGAAGATGGATTCTGGGAAAAATTTATGATTTGAAATATCTTTTAGCATCTCTACACTTCCAGCTTGTTTATTATTTAAATACTAGGTATCTAGCCAGAAAGGAAGAAAAATCATTTTGCCATAAAGACATTTGCACTCAAATCTTTATAGCAGCTCAATTCACAATCACACAGATGTGGAAATATCCATCAATCCATGAATGGGTAAATAAACTGTGGTTAAGTACACCATGGAATACTATTCAGCCATGAAGAAAGATGGAGACTTCACATCTTTTGTATTTACCTGGAAGGATTTGGAGAACATCCTCCTAAGTATAGTATCACAATAATGGAAAAGCAAGCATCCAATGTACTCAATATTAATATAAAACTAGTAGATGAACAGCTACATGACCACAAGGGGGAAACATTTAAATTCAAGAAAGAGAGAGAAAGAAGGGGTGTATGCTAAGTTCTCACCCTTCAAGTATAATGTAGGGGTAAATGGCATGCCTCCTGAGTGTAGGGCTCAACAGCAACTTGGACTTTACCTAACAAACAATGTAACCTAATTGTATATCGCCATATATTAATCTGAAATTTTAAAACAATTTGACAAATTAAAAAAATAAAACAAACACACACAGTGACCCACTCCATTAGCTCTTCCCAATCATTTCTCAATGGGCAGCCTGTCCCGTTCATGTGAATGACTTGTAGTTACTGAATTATTTTACATGGACCATACTTTTATTGGCATTAGTCTAAATCTCTGTTTCTTTTGCTTCCAATATTATCTCTATCTCTTTTTATTATAAATTTTGATCATAAAGGGTATATCTGGAATGTATCTGATCACATAACAGAGATACTATAACTACAGTCTTTGAGCTGCTGAGGTAATTTCCTTCCAGACCCTCTGTGTTTCTTTCTCTGGATAATTTACACTCTTGCATGATTCCAAACAGTGTGATGAAGACTTTGCGAACAGGTGGTTTCTCACCGGGGAGCCTCCTGTACTGACAGTCTAGCCAAGCTTTATTTATTTATTTATTTTAACAATTCTACTTTCTTAAATGGGATTCCTGGCATTTTAACAGCAGGGACTTCTGCCATAGAGAAAAATCTTGTTGCTTTATTTTTATTATTATCACAATGCTAAGCACAAAAAAACAATCAATACTGGCTACACAGTGCAACCTTTTATAATTTAACAAAAGGACACATTTTCCAATCCACCCCCCCTAAAAAAACATAACATGGAGATAGGTCATTTCCATTGACATGGACATTGCATACTGTGGTATATGTTTTGTGGCTTATTTTGCACCATCCTAAATCAAGAAGGAAGACCAAGGTTGGTAACAAAACTCAGGTTCTTACACCAACAGAACAAAACCTGACCTAACCTTTGTCCCCATCTCCATCCTCCATCCCAAGAGCACCTCTCAGGAACTTTGCCATTTTCAAAAAACTTTTCCAAAGAACTTTTTTCTTTTCTTTCTCTCTTTTCTTTCTTTCTTTCTTTTTTTTTTTCCCGCAGTTTTGGGCCAGGCCAGGTTTGAACCAGCCACCTCTGGTATGTGGGGCCAGTGCCCTACTCCTTTGAGCCATAGGCGCCACTCCCAAAGAACTTTCATGCAATGCATTGAGTTTGGTCATCTCTCAACAATCCTGTGAAGTATACAGACTGGGTATTCCTGTCTTCTTTTACTAGGTAATAAATTTGGTTCTCAGAGAGGGAATAAGTTATATGCCCAGGTTACAGAAATCACAGCAGTTGAAAACTTTATATTCTGAGAACAAATCGAGTACTCCTGGTACTTTAGTGTAGCAGCCCATTTATTTTAAAAACCAAAACTGAAAGAATTTCTGCAGGCCTCATCAGCTGTTGTACTATTGCGCACATATGCAGTCACGTTCTAGTATTTGGTTCACTGCCCCCCAGATGAGATACTTAGGCCAATAGGTCTCTCTCTAGACCAGGTGATGAGTAATTCAGGAAGATTTTGCAAGATTAGCCAATGTCCAGCTGGGTCGCTGCTGTAGCCAAGTTATTTATGCTCATTAAGAGGCATTCTCTTCAAGACTCTACATCTTCATCTATAAAATTAAGAAAGTAATAGCTACCACTTCAAAACAAGTTACAAGGATTCAATGAAATAATGTTAATGAAGCACATTTTTACAAAGTAAAAACTAATCAAATATTAAATGTAATTGAGATGATTACCTACTGCTGGGAAGGGAGTCCTCGTTAAAGTGATCCATCTGAATTCTCTAATCCATATGTGTGTGTGTGTCTGTTGTGGAAGAAGTGGACAACAATTTCCTCCCCCTGAGATTCCTTCAATGATAACCATTTTTCTATGCCAAAGAGTAATTTATTTTAGCAAAATAATGATAGAAAGATGAAAGTTATTTACCCTAACTCTTGTTCTTGAATGTGGCAGTTTTTCAGTATAAAAAATGCTATTATGAGGCAATTTAATTATCAACTATCCTCAATAGATAAGGCAATTGCTTTTTCTCTGTGTTTAATATAAAGAAGACACATTGTTTCGTAGACCAATATCTGAACTAAGGAAGTAAACAGGTGATTCTGGACCTGTAGGAATTAACACATGATTATAAGTGGACATCAGGGATCACAATATTTCCAATCTGAGAGATCAAGAAAAAGCTCAGCGAACAGATGGAGAGAGCAGGGCTCCTCCTAACTTGTCACTGGCTCTTCGCCTCTCCCTCCCACATGGCCTGCATAACTTTGGGCAACTGTCTTCTCAGGCTTTCCCTAATCACAGAAACACACTCAGCGTACAGCCTCTGTGCATTGGCCATTCTTCCCGAGAGCTAGAACAGATTCACCAGGACCTCCACGCGTTTCAGAGCCATAGAGGCCTGAGTGGTAAGGTGACTTCTCCTTACCCCACCACAAATGGAGTACATTACCTTAAACTAGCTGCTTTATTCCCCGGACCTTAGTTTTTCCATTCTTAAAATGAAGGTACAGAGGCAGCGAATTCCAAAGTCCCTCCTAGTCATGGTATTTTTTAATACTATGAGCAGAAAATCAATCTTCTTGGTTTAAGATTATAATTCTTGAAAATGCATAAGAAAGTCTTAGAAATGCTTTCAAATTCCTCAATGGGGGAGGACTCACCATTTCATACCTCAGATAGGCCTCATCACATGATGAAGTCCTTTTAAGAAGTTCCTCAAAGGCATGAGGGTGACAAGCTGCTAAAGAAACATGAGTGACAGTTACTGTTTTAAATGACTTCTTTATATTAAAGATGTGGAAGTTCTGAGCTTAGTGCTCAGTTGTCAATAATACTGGGGTAAACGCACCTAACAAGATCATTAGTAGATTATGTGCAATAGTGTGGGCACAGTGCTTAATAACATGCCTGGCACTTAGAAAACCCAACTAACTGTTCTCAGTAATGGTAATAGTAATACTAGAGCACTAGTACTCATGAAGACGATATAGGCCAGACAGGCTTAGAGGCAAGCAAATGATTAACAGATGAGAATGAGAACGCAGTTACCTTGAGTAACTACAGCCATGAGGTACATTCTTCGGTATAGAATTTCAAACTAAATTTTCTAAACATTACTAGAAATTTTTTAAAAAATATTTATATGCTAGGGTCATCTAGCTCTACATATATTAGGAATATGAAGTAGCAATTTTTATTAATACCCTACATTTTGTATGACTACTTAATTCTAATTTTTTTTTTTTTTTTTGAGACAGAGTCTCACTGTGTTGCCCTCCATAGAGTGCATTGGAGTCACAGCTCACAGTAACCTTAAACTCTTGGGCTTAAGCGATTCTCTTGCCTCAGCCTCCCAAGTAGCTGGAACTACAGGCACCTGCCACAATGCCCAGCTATTTTTTGTTGTTGTTGTAGTTGTCATCGCCATTCAGCAGTCCTGGGCTGGGTTCGAACCCACCAGCCCCATAGTATGCGGCCAGCGCCCCAACCACTGGGCTACAGGCACCGAGCCAATGCTAATATTTTTTACATTCTGTCAGGAAATCTTCCTACAGGTGTATCTGTATTTAGAGCATTTGGGGATCATTGCAAGAATGTTGACTATGAACGATAATAAACACATTTGCCCTTTGCTCTGGTTATTATGAATACAGATGTGCCCTGACAGAGTACAGAGCTGAAACAATTTCTGAGGTAAGATAACTTGTTAATCTAGTATTCTTTAATGTACCTTTAAAATGTGATTATCAATAAAAACTGAACATCAAACACAATCTAGAATAATTTCATAAAAGAAATATATTATCTAAATAACTTAAGCTGAATATTTCTTTGAATTGCAAAAGGACAGAATCCATTAACATAATCGTATCAAGAAGTCCTGAGCTCAAACCTATATAATGTCTAATGTGTCTGTGTGACATTGGAAAAGTTACCCATTATCTCCTTCACCTCTGTTACTTCACTGATAAAATAAGAGGAATAATAGTACCTACATAATAAAGTTGTTGTAAGCAGTAGAGCATGGATTGAATTATGACCCTCTTCCCAAAATCTACCTGTTGAATCTTTAACCCCCAATGTGATAGTACTTGCACATGGGGCCTTTAGGAGGTGATTATGTTTAAACAAGGTCCTCATGATGAGATTGGTACCCTTGTAAAAAGAAACCAGCGAGCATGCTTTCCCTCTCTCCACCATGTAGGGACAGCAAGAAGACAGCTGTCTGCAGGGCAGGAGGACAGCCTTCACCAGGAACTCAATTGACTGCCACCTCATTCCTGGAATCCCCAGGCTCCAGAAGTGATAACTAATTGTCTATTGTATAAAGTACCCAACTGATGGTATTGTTATAGCAGCCCAAGAAAGACAAGAGTAAATGATTACACACACACAGAAGAAAGCGATTTGCTACTATTACGTATTTATATATCACATGCTACTAGATATTATTACTTACCTAATATATTAAAATAGACTCTTATTTTGCTATGCATGAAATTTATGAAGATATTCTGTACCCAGTGAATATATATTGATTATTTCCTAACATATTAGCTTTGGTTGAACACAATTCTGCCTTATAACATGAAGGAGTATAATTCCTGTTTACTTGTTTTAGAATTGGGCTTTTCTACTTACTTCTGGCCTAAACTAACTACTTTAAAATCTGTCCTCTCCCTTTTTTTCACTACAGTAGAAAGGTGATTATATAGTCCCATCTTTATATGCTAATTACATCAACATCGAGATGTTGGATCTGCTGAGAGTCCACTTTTCACGACATGATCCTCCACCTGAGTAAAAGCAAAACACGGCAACCACCATTGGAAAAATAACTTATTGATATGTAAAGAATTCTAAACATGAATTTTGGTTATAAGGAAAATATATAGAATTTTCATCTGAAATACTAAGATGAATCCATAAATATTTGTGATTTAGGTGTTAATATTTAGAAAGCAAATGTAAACAGTAATAGTCATAGGTACATATATATGATCCTAATTCTCGCCCAGCCCAACTCAAATTGTCATGTTGCATTGCTGTATATTCAAAGTCTATATTCCAATCTTAAATTATTTTGAGGTTAAGTGACTTGAATGTGATAATTTGTTCTTTAGGTGACAAAAAGTTTACATTTTAACACATAAAATCCAACTAATGTAAGAATGAATTCACTAAACAAAGTACCAACTATTACTATCATTGGCCAGTTTGTCATTAATTTCTTAAACAAAAGCATAATTACAAGATGGATAATGGCTGATTATGTGTCATTTAAGTAGAGAAAAATTCAGAGGTTCAGAGAGTTCACCAAAGGAAGAACAACAACTCTACAATTATATTGTCATTCTGAGCTATAATAGCAGAGTATTTTCTGAATTGTGTTTTTATATAAACCACAGAATTCACTTTTTGCCCATTCTACATTCAAAATACAGACAAGCAGGAGAAAACAGAAAGAAAAAGAAAAAAAATGCAAGATTGAAATGTAAGAATTATGAGCAAAAATGAAAGATTCATGCTACGTACTTTTATTTTCTTTTACATTGAAGAGGAAAAAATGTATAGATGTAAATTATTATCTATACATATGAAAGATCAATAACGTTTGTGGAGACAATGGTGGGATAAGTGTATAATATGGCAGCAAAGGTGCTCAGGTAAGATATAGAAAACATCCCCCTCTGCCTCCCTCCACGCTTCAGCTTACAAGAACTGCCAGACGGTGGCTGGCACTGAGGTGCACATAAAGGCCAAAAGTGAGATGTATCATGAGAGATGCACCTGTATGCCAGTGGTACCAAATATACTGCTATCCATCCTTTGATGGGGTTTTATTGTAATCCAACTGATGAGCTTGCACTGTGAAGATACACTTTGTGAGAAATGTCAGTATCAGAGGCAGAAGAAAAAATAGGATGCCTAGGGAGATGGTATGCCTCAGAATATCATAAAGGGTACTAACATAGCATGATTTTTTCAAGGTGTGTGAAAAAATACAATATACTTAGGAAGCCCTTTAGATTAAAAAAAGACACCAATATGTGCTCAGAAGGGAAGAGCAGAGTTTCTAACAGAATGCTTTTCTAGAGAGAAGGACCAGCCAGGGTACTAGATGAAAGTGCATTTTATCTCCTTGAAGAAGGTGGTGAAACCAAATAGCTCCTGGAAATAGGTCTTTGGTATTTATATTTGGGTCATCCTGCTTCTCTACTCTGTCCAGTTCTAGAGATCACAGGTCTGCTCCTAGAGTAGAAAAACACCAAGACTGTCACTTCAAACCCCTTCTCACTCCTAACCTCTAAGAAATAAACAGGCTTACTCTTTAAGGCTTGACCAGCAAATAGACATATTTTGACCTCAAGGTGTTCCCTTAAGTCCTCGAATACTTCAATGTCAACTCAGTGCTAGCTAAAATTCCACTGACCATCAACACAATCTGCTCATATGAAATTAGAGAAGGTTGGAAAGGAGAATTGTAGAATAAGGTATGCTTCTCAAAAATTCACTGACTCTAAAATATTGTGTGGTCAGTAACAAGGGTGTATGCTAACTAACAAATATGAGGGTCTTTGACAGAGTAGAGAGGATTAGGTTGCAAGAGAAAAGCTGGCATCTAAAGATAAAGTCTTACTGAGCACCCCCCCACAAAATGGAGCTTAGGATTCCAAAAGGAAAAAGAATGCTGCAGACAGAGTTATTTTTAGCCTCCTACAGCTGTGCCTACACACACCCAGCAGCAAGTTTGCTGAAGATCTGTATTAAACACTGCTGTCCTATTTTGTGTGTGTATGTTTCAGTGTCCAATTATACAAGCAGGTTTTTGATGAAGGGATCCTTTAAAGAGCTGTGGATAAGGGTAAGGAAACCAAGGAGGAGTGTTGCAATAACAAGGAACTTAAGTAGAAACCTGTTGCCACCTCTGGGCCATGGGAGCAAGGGGAGGAAAAAGTATAATCAGACTCCACAAAAAGCTGGAGCCATGGGAGGGGGCCTGTCTTACCTACCTGAGAGCCACTTGTGGGAATCTTAGCAGCAAGGGAGTGAGAGAAGGGGAGATAAACAGCTGGCCTTTCTCTTCTCTCACCGGCTGATCACCTATTCTTGCTCTCCATTAACTGAATCCAACAGAAAGTCAGAGCCACACTCACCCCCTTACCAAGGTGAAGGCAGGTAGTTGAAGGGGGTGAGAGTACTTGGATGAGCCCATTAGACATCAGTAGAGGGCCAAAGGCATGCACTCTATTTACATGTAGCAGTAGGAGAGTGTGAGATTGTAGGCTATTTGACTCTATTACTCTTCCACATTTTTTTTTAATTTCCCATAATCTTAGAAACCAAGATGTACTTACTCAAAATGGGGCAAGAAGAAAAGCAAGTTGGAACATCCCTCCCCTCCCATCCATTTTAATAGTGTAATTTTAGATGGTTTCGTGTTATCATAAAATTTTTTCCCTTGGCTAATTCATGTCTAGGCAGTTCTAGATTAAGCAAAAAATTTTCCACCACTTAAAATTTAAAGTCTATTTTGTGTTTATTCATTTAATCCCCAACCTTTCCAAGGTAATTTAATGTAGTGATTCTATGTTTTTTCAAATTTGATAGTGGGAGTTGGGGGAACAAATATATTTAAACTACCCTTGGATCTTTCTTTTTTAATGAAAAGGATAAAATATGCAATGTAACACTAAAGCTGGGTCAAAGGAGAAAATAATCCATGGCAGACCCTTGATCATGACTACAGTCAAACTATTGACTAGAGGTCTACACAAATCTAAAGAAATTATGGTAAGCCAAAACCACAGTCAGCAATAGATGTATTTGCATCAAAGAATAGAACTATGGTTCATAAGAAGTAGGAAGCTTTTGAAAACTGACACTTTTCCTAAATAATTTTATTTTTTCTAAAGGCACCTCAAGCTTATGATCTTATTATAGCAATAAATTGAATAATTTTAGATGAGTACTCCCCCAAATCTAAATATTTTTTAATATTTGTTGTTTGGCAACTTACATATAAATTTGTTATAGAAAATTCATTTCTGTTGTTAATGATATTTTATAATGGGCAGGAAGTGTAAGCACTTGGGTTCTGATTGTTATAAAACAAGTGGCTTTTTGTTCATTGAGGTTATGGTATGTTTTTATGATCTGTAGATAAAAAGAAAAAAATTCTATGTGTCCTTATTGAATTTAAACCCACATATTATTAAAACATGCTGTTTAATACCTCAATGCAAATTGCTGTTATGAGTAATTTTCTTGGAAGATGTGGGTGTTGAATGGTTTGCCAAATGCTTCTGATTGTTATTCTCGAGTGTAGTCTGATTGGTGGAACATGATTTACTTGATCGTTTTTAATAAGTCACCATAGTTAAGATGTTACATGAAAATGACATCTTACTCTTAATATAGATTACCTGTGCACCCACAGGTTCTTATGTCCTGAGTGATTTTTTTTACTTTTCCATAAAAAACAGGAGTACCAACTTTTCTCTTGCCTCCACCCACAGTTTTGGCTATAAACTTTAAATGTGTTGCAATTTCTCTGTTGAAAAACCTGTGCCACATAGCTTTAGGGTTTTAAGAAAACGTCAACACTGAAACCATATTCTGTCAACCTATTCTGAACACAGAGTATGATGTATCTTTTTCTGTCACATAATCTTCACCTTCACCATCGCCCAATTACATGGCATCTATCTCAAGAATGGAAGAAAAAGTATCCAATGTACTCAGCCCTACTATGAAGCTAATCTATAGCTTTCATATGAAGGCTAAAACCCAGCTATAGCACAAGAAATGGGGAAAGGGGCAAGGGAGGGGAGGGGAGGGGAAGGATGGGTGGAGGGAGGGTGATTGGTGGGATCACACTTACGGTGCATCTTACAAGGGTACAAGTGAAAATTACTAAATGTAGAATATAAATGTCTTCATATAGTGATTAAAAGGCCATGAAGGCTATGTTAAATAGT
>CAUYRH010029335.1:0-10919 GCA_963574655.1 Perodicticus potto
TTGACTCTTTGGTATGCAGCCATAAATTAACCTTTGATGTGCAGCTGCAAATGGAAGGCTGTGGGACAAGGTAGAATTAGTGAAAGGCTGTGGAACAAAATGAGTTAGTTTTAACAAAATGGAGTCAGCTTGGTTCTTTCAATGTTAATCTTGCATGAAGGCCTTCCCTCTAGTGCCAGCCAGGACCAGGGTAGGAGATTCTGTTGCTTCCCAGGAACACTGGCCCTAAAGCATTTCAGGAGGGTGAAGAGGGGGTTGCAGTGACCATGCCATTTGGTCTCTGACCTGCTTTCTGTCTCTAGCTGTCCTCATAGGATGGCTGTACTCTTGTCAGGGTCCTGAGGATTTACAGGGGTATTCGAGGGGGTTGCTGTGATCATGCAATTTGGTTTCTGGCCTGTTTTTCTTGCCCCTGCCTGTCTCCCAAATAGCTATACTTTTGTTAGGGTCCTGAAGATTTCTTACCCACCATATTTAGAAATGTACAGTTCTCTTATTAATCTGCCTTAATTGTGAGTTGACCTTTCAGCCTACTTTTGGGGGAAAAGGGCAACTTTTCCCTCACCCCTGCAAATGTAAGGCTGTCTTCTTGGGGAGCTGGGGGAGAAATATGTATCTATGGAGAATCTTTGTTAAATATAGCCAGACCCAGCCTATTTAATCTGGAACCCATTTGCAGAGAATCTGACAACCTTAAACGTCTGAATAAAGACTTCTCATAGGGCTGTTATCATGAGGTGGTGGCTCATGCTCATAATCCTAGCACTCTGGGAGACCAAGGCAGGTGGAATGCACGAGGTCAGGAGTTCAGACCAGCCTGAGCAAGAGAGAGACCCCATCTCTAAAAGTAGCCAGGTACTGTATTGGGTGTCTGTAGTCCCTGCTACTTGGGAAGCTGAGGGAAGAGGGTCACTTGAGCACAAGAGTTTGAGGTTGCTGTGAGCTAAAATCATATTACTTTACCAAGGAGACAAAGTGAGCCTCTGTCTCAAACAAAACAAAACAAACAAACCCTGGTTATTTTTATTTATTTATTTTTTTTGTAGAGACAGAGTCTCACTTTATTGCCCTCAGTAGAGTGCTGTGGCATCACAGCTTACAGCAACCTCCAACTCCTGGGCTTAGACGATTCTCTTGCCTCAGCCTCCCGAGTAGCTGGGACTACAGGCACCTGCCACAACGCCCGGCTATTTTTCTGTTTGCAGTTCAGCTGAGGCTGGGTTTGAACCCACCACCTTCAGTATATGGGGCTGGTGCCCTACTGGATGAACCACAGGCACCACCCCCTGGTTATTTTTTAAGCAAGCTCCCTTCGTTTCTTTTTCTTTTCTTTTCTTTCTTTCTTTTTTTTTTTTGAGACAGAGTCTCACCATGTTGCCCTTGGTAGAGTGCTGTGATGTCACAGCTCACAGCAACCTCAAACTCTTGGGTTCAAGCAATCCTCTTGCCTCAGCCTCCCAAGTAGCTGGGACTATAGGCACCCGCTACAACGCCCAGCTATTTGTTTTTGTTATTGTTGTCATTGTTGTTTAGCAGGCCTGGGCCAGGTTCAAATCCACCAGCCTTAGTACATGTAGCCAACACCCAAAACACTGAGCTATAGGTGCTGAGCCAAGGCCCCTTTCTTTCTTTCTTTTTTTTTTGAAACAAAGTCTCACTATGTTACCCTCGGTAGAGTGCCATAGCTTTCTCTTGGGCTCAAGAGATTCTCTTGCCTCAGTCTTCCAAGTAACTGGGACTACAGGTGCCCACCACAACGCCTGGCTATTTTTTGTGTGTTTGTTTGTTTTTTAGCAGGCCCAGGCTGGGTTCGAACCCACCAGCCCTGGTGCATGTACATGGCACCCTACCCACTGAGCTATGGGTGCTGCCAGTTCTCCCTTTTAATACAATAAATTTTGGGGGGAAATCCTGAGATTTTTATTTTTGCTTTGCATCATTATTTTTCTTTGCAATTGTTTTTACTGTTGGGGATTCATTAAGGATACAAGAAACCAGGTTACATTGTTTACATTTGTTAGGTAAAGCCCCCGCTTTGCATCATTATTATTAATTGTGTCTTGCCCCCCAAAAGTGTGTCACATATGGAGACCCCGCTTTGCATCATTATTATTAATTGCCACTATTTTATTGATAAGGAAACTGATTCTTTTTGGAGTCATTCTCGCTTACAGCAGTCTCAAACACTTGGGCTCAAGCAATCCTTTTGCCTCAGCTTCCTGAGTAGCTGGGACTACAGGCACCCAGCATGACACCAGGCTAATTTTTCTATTTTTAGTAGAGATGGGATCACGCTTCCTCAGGCTGGTTTCAAACTCCTGAGCTCAGGCTGTACCACCCAACTCAGAGGTGGGAGCCACTGCACCTGGCCCTGAGGAAACTGATTCTTAGGAAGGTTTAGTAATGTATCTAAGGTCATAAAGCTAGTAAGTATAATTGAATAATTTGTCTAAAATACCTCAAAACCTTAAAGATGAGCTTGGGTAGGGAATAAATTTTTTTTTAAAGAGACAGAGTCTTACTTTGTCACCCTTGGTAGAGTGCTGTGGTGTCACAGCTCAGCAACCTCCAACTCCTGGGCTTAGGCGATTCTCTTGCCTCAGCCTCCCAAGTAACTGGGACCATAGGCGCCCGCCACAACGCCTGGCTACTTTTTTGTTGCAGTTTGGCTGGGGCCATGTTTGAACCCACCACCCTCTGTATATGAGGCCAGTGCCTTACTGACTGAGCCACAGGCGCTGCCCCCCCCCCTTTTTTTTTTGAGACAGAGTCTTACTATGTTGCCTTGGTAGAGTGCTGTGGCGTCACAGCTCACAGTAACCTCAAACTCTTGGACTCAAGCCATTCTCTTGCCTTAACCTCCCAAGTAGCTGGGACTTCAGGCACCTGCCACAACGCCTGGCTATTTTTTTTTGTTGCAGTTTGGCCAGGGCCGGGTTTGAACCCGTCACCCTTGGTATATGGGGTCAGCGCTCTCCTCACTAAGCCACAGGGACCGCCCGGGAAGAAATTTTTTTACTCACATTTGCAAGACAGAGGAGTTACTAGAGGAGTTACTTGAGACTAGCCAGTCTGAACAAAAGTGTAGGGCAAGTATTTAAAAGCAAAAGTCACAGGTTATACAATAGTTCAAATTATTTTCAGAAAAGCTGACAAGTCTGCTTGGATGCTTTTGGGTTAATTTTTTTTTTTTTTTTTTTTTTTTTTGAGACAGAGCCTCAAGCTGTCACCCTGGAGAGAGTCCTGTGGCATCACAGCTCACAGCAACCTCCAATTCCTGGGCTCAAGCGAGTCTCCTGCCTCCGCCTCCCAAGTAGCTGGGATTACAGGCACCCGCCACAACGCCTGTCCATTTTTTGGTTGCAGCCATCATTGTTGTTTGGCGGGCCAGGCTGGATGCGAACCCCCCAGCTCAGGTGTACGTGGCTGGCGCCTTAGCCCGTTAAGCCACAGGCGCCGAGCCTTTTGGGTCAATTTTGATAAAAGCTGTGTTAGGATCTTCCTGTCAGAAGGAGTTAAGAAGACTAAGTTTCATCAAGCAGCATTTATTGGCAGAAAGTTCCTGCACGGAGAAGGATTATGCCAAAAAGACACCAGCCTGTTGATGGTGAGGGAGTCAGGCTTTAAGAGTACAGGAGTAAGCAGTGGTGTGGGGGAGCGGACATGATGATGGAGAGAGCTGGACGTTTCATACACGGCCCAAGGCTGATGTTCTTAGGGAGGGGTTGGATGTTTGCTGGAGCCAAACTGGATGGGGTCTTTAGGAGTAGATTTTTTTTTTTTTGAGACAGGTTCTCACTTTGTTGCCCTTGGCATAGCATGATAGCTCACAGTAATCACAAACTCTTAGGCTCAAGTGATGCTCTTGCCTCAGCCTTCCAAGTAGCTGGGACTACAGGTGCTCACCATGACTGTCGGCTAAATTTTCTAGCTTTAGTAGAGACTGGGGTCTCACTCTTGTTCAGGCTGGTCTCATATTCCTGAGCTCCAGTAATCCACCTGCCTGGACTTCCCAGAGGGCTAGGATTATAGGCAAGAGCCATCGGGCCCTGCCTCCATGTACAGATTTTTCATTTTGATGACCGAACACTGGAAAATGTTCTTAGAAATCATCCAAGCATGTTTGTTAGGTGTAGAGCCATTCATCAGACATACTAGGACATTATACAAGACTACTTGTCCTAACAGCTAGAAGAAAAACTAATTGCTTTCTTTCTATTAAAAAATAATAAATCTTGGCTCGGCGCCTGTGGCTCAACGGGCTAAGGTGCCAGCCACGTACACCTGAGCTGGTGGGTTCAAATCCAGACCGGGCCCTCCAAACAACAATGACCGCTGCAACCAAAAAATGGCTGGGCGTTGTGGCGGGCACCAGTAGTCCCTGCTACTTGGGAGGTGGAGGCAAGAGACTCGCTTGAGCCCAGGAGTTGGAGGTTGCTGTGAGCTGGGATGCCACAGCACTCTCTCCAGGGTGACAGCTTGAGGCTCTGTCTCAAAAAACAAACAAACAAAAAAAAAAAAACAAATCTTGGGGCAGCGCCTGTGGCTTAGTGGGTAGGGTGCCGGCCCCATATACCAAGGGTGCAACAAAAAAAACTGCCAAACTGCATCAAAAAAAAGGCCAGGCGTTGTGGCGGGCACCTGTAGTCACAACTATTTAGGAGCCTGAGGCAAGAGAATCGCCTGAGCCCAGGAGTTGGAGGTTGCTGTGAGCTGTGTGATGCCACAGCACTCTACCGAGGGTGATAAAGTGAGACTCTGTCTCTACAAAAACAAAAACGAAAATGAAAACAAATCTCGGCTCAATGCCTGTGCCTCAAGCGGCTAAGGCGCCAGCTACATACACCTGAGCTGGCAGGTTCGAATCCAGCCCTGGCCCTCCAGACAACAATGACGGCTGCAACCACAAAATAGCCGGGTGGAACGCCTATAGTCCCAGATACTTCGGAGGCAGAGGCAGGAGAATTGCTTGAACCCAGGAGTTGGAGGTTGCTGTACGCTGTGATGCCACAGCACTCTACCCAAGGCAATGGCTTGAGGTTCTGTCACAAAAAAAAAAAATTTGACTTGGCGCCCATGAGCTGTGACGCCACGGCACTCTACCACAGGTGATAAAGTGAGACTCTGTCTCTATAAAAAAAAGAAAGAAAGAAAGAAACCCTCCTTTGTAGAAATTTCTTAGACAAAGTGATCTTGAACATGTATCAGGGTATCAAGGTTCATTCCCAGCAGGAGAATCAGAGAATGTGGAAATGAGAACTTATGGTTGAGAAAGCAAAGGTTTACATCAGCAACTCATAAAAAAAAAAAAAACCCAGCTTGGTTAATAAAAACATCATATTAATTATTATAGAAGAAATCTAAGGCAGAATATTCGGAAATGGTAGGGGTACAGCTATCAACAGGAATGTAGTCAATATGCCATTCGTCTAAGAAGCAAAGGATAAGGATGCTCTGGGGCTGTTAACTGAAATAACAAGTTTCACTTTCCTGTGGTACTTCCAAGATACTGAAGTTTATATGGAAAGCGGGAAACCTGTTAAACCCATGGAAGGAGCACAGAACCCAAGAGACAGGCTCTGATTTTGAACAATCTGCTGCCAGTGCATTCCTCAAACTGCAAACTAAGGTGCAGAAACATGGTTTGCCCATTTCTTTTTAGTTTTGGGCATTGTTTTTCTCTCTGGCCAGGTAGAGTAGGTTTTAATTGTTGTCAGGTGAGATAGTGAGTTGATTTTGGTGTGTTGAGTAGAGGGGTCAGTGAGATATCTGAGTTCAGTTTCTTGAAAGGTAGATAGGTGGATCCAGACTAGAGAGACATAGACTTTAAATTGATTAGACAGTGCAATTATGAAAATTATTACAAAAGGGAGGCCATTCATTATGATTTAATCGCAGCTGAGTGTAAGCATCCTAAAGGGCTTATATACATTATACCGTGTCCATGTTGCTTGCCACTCTATGCCCAGTGCCTTAAAGTGTGACTGGCACATGGCAGATGCTATCTACATAGTTTCAGGATGAATTTTTCAGAAATCAGAATTCAACAAACATTGCACACATTTAACGTTCCCTTACTTCCCGGGAGAGGTGAGGCTGTCCTTGGGTTTCGCACTTCTGCCCCTTTAAGAGAGTGTACGGAACTAGAAAGTACAGCCTAGAGAGGGGCGGGAGGGGCGGGGCAACTCAGCCCTCCCTTGCAACTCAACCTGCCCCTCCGCGGCCCCGCCCCCGTCCTGCAGCCCCGCCCCTCACGCAGCCCCGCCCCAAGCAGCAACTCCGCCCCCTGGCGTCCTGTTCTTTTGTGCAGCCGGGATCTCTGGAAGCTGGTCCTCCACGCGCCGCGGTAAACAATGTGCGGAAAGACTTTCAGGGGCGAGTGACAGATGTGCCCTGTGCTGTACTTCTGTGTGCGGTGTTACCAAAGCTAGGTAAGGAGAGGAGCAGGCCTGTGCCTGCTCCTTTAAGATCGGCTCCTGTTGTCCTTTGCCCGAAATGAAAGTGGTCACAAACACTTTTTGGAGCTTAACCCTTTTTTTTTTTTTTTTTTGAGACAGAGCCTCAAGCTGTCACCCTGGATAGAGTGCTGTGGCATCACGGCTCACAGCAACCTCCAATTCCTGGGCTCAAGCGAGTCCCCCGCCTCCACCTCCCAAGTAGCTGGGACTACAGGCACCTGCCACAACGCCCGGCCATTTTTTGGTTGCAGCCGTCATTGTTGTTTGGCGGGTCCGGGCTGGATTTGAACCCACTAACTCAGTTGTACGTGGCTGGTGCCCTAGCCCGTTGAGCCACAGGCGCCGAGCCTCTTTATTCCATTTAATAAAGCACTTACTTTGAGGCAGGTATGATTGGCAACTTAACAAAATAAAAGTCCTCCGTCTTCAGGAAGCTCGCAGGCTAGTGGTGGGTCACAGCATGCAGACATCCAGGTCAGGTCGCTAGGTGTGAGCTCCAGGGGTGTGAACCCCACCTTCAGTGGGGTGATATCTCAGATTCTGCCCGGGAGATCCCAGGGATTTCTAAGGGCCTGACATTCCGTTAGACTAATTCTGTCAAGCAGCATTGGACTATTCATTGAATCATACAAACCTAAGGTTTAAAAAGAAAGCAGAGCAAATATGAGATTATTTTGGATTCGGACCCCATGCCATTTAGGCCACATTTCCTTCTCCTTCTCCAGCTCCAATGAGGCATCGGTTATGAGGTGTGTGACTAAGCGGTGGGCAGTTGGCATCAACATTAACAGACCGGGAAAGAAGACGGGATAAAAAGGGTTAAGCTCCAGGCTCAGCGCCTGTGGCTCAACGGGCTAAGGCGCCAGCCAAGTACACCTGAGCTGGCAGGTTCGAATCCAGCCCGGCCGCCAAACAACAATGACGGCTGCAACAATTGGAGGTTGCTGTGAGCTGTGATGCCACGGACTCTATCCAGGGTGACAGCTTGAGGCTCTGTCTCAAAAAATAAATAAATAAATAAATGTAATAAAGAACTTTAAAGGTGTAATTGGCCTTCTATATAACCGTATAACAGTATAAAATAACCATACAACAATGAAAATAGTACAAAAAACACAGTATAGCAACTGAAGAAGAGCGTCTATAGGTTGACCCCCCGGGGGACTGTGACAAAGCAGTCAACATACAGAAGTGATCAACATAAGGAACTTAGATCAGTACCTGTGATAAATATCCTGCCTGTGAAAATTCGGTCAACTTAAAGAGGTGGTCCATGTAGGGAGGTTCTACTGTATTTACGTAGCACTTCCATTGTATTAAGTAGTATCTAGAGATGGTTTAAAGTACAGTGTGTGGGAGGATGTGTATAGTTTATATGCAAATACTATGCCATTTTATGTAATAGACTCGAGCATTCTTAGATTATAGTAGGGTGAGTGGTCCTGGCAATAATCCCTTATGGATATTGAGGGATGACTATATACCTTGTTTTATGTAACAGGCATTTTCTTGAGGATTCTATCATAATCAGATGCTTATATATTTGTTGTTTTAAATTATTAAAACAATTCTTGTTTTGTTTGAGACAAATTCTTTTTTTTTTTGTGCTTCCTTTCAAAAGATTGGATTTCCCCAAGTTGATGCACCAAAGCTATCATCTGAAATGAGCTTGTGCTTGTGAATTGTCAGGTTACAGAACTTACATTATATCTATTTTTTTCTTTCTTTCTTTTTTTTTTTTTTATTGTTGGGGATTCATTGAAGGTACAAGAAACCAGGTTACACTGATTGCATTTGTTAGGTAAAGAACCTCTTTACTTTTTTCTTTTTATTTGGCCGGGGCTGGGTTTGAACCCACCACCTCCGGTATATGGGGCTGGCACCCTACTCCCTTGAGCCACAGGTGCTGCCCACCCTCTTTTTTATTTTTTTGAGCCAGAGTCTCACTCTGTCACTTTGGGTATGTCACTTTGCTATGGCATCATGGCTCATAGCAACCTGAAACTCTCAAGTGATCTTCTTGCCTCAGCCTCCCAAGTAGCTGGGACTATAGTCACCACAATGCCCAGCTAGTTTTTCTATTTTTTTCTATTTTTTAGTAGAGATGGGGTCTTGCTCTTGATCAGGCTGGTCTTAGAACTCCTGAGTCCAACCAATCCACTCACCCCAGCCTCCCAGAATGCTAGGATTACAAGTGTGAGCCACCACACATGGTCTCACTGTAATATTTTCTTATTATGTGATGAGATCTGGAAATGTTGGGCAGCCTTGGAATTTTTATATTATTATTTTTGCTTTTAGAGATCCAGAAGTTCCACTTGAGATCAAGTTGAGAGACAGAACTTCTTCTTCCTCCATGAGGAGCAGCCCTTATCAACATTGACAGCAACATCGACTGAACCTGCGTTTAGAAGGCCTGATGGCATTGAAGTTAGGTTGGAAAGCTCACAGGAACTGCTGTGGTCTCCTTTTGCAGGCTGCGAGAAGCCCTCTCTTGTTTCCCTGGGCCCACTGTTCCTGGAGAGGAGCTGGAAGCCTTTTGGACTCTGAGATGAGAGCTTTCTTGGAGGAAAATACTGAAGTCACTAGCAGTAGCAGCCTAACCCCTGAAATCCAGTTGCGGCTTTTGACCCCTAGATGCAAGTTCTGGAGGGAAAGAGCTGACCTGTGGCCCTACAGTGATCCTTACTGGGCCATCTACTGGCCAGGAGGCCAAGCCCTGTCTAGGTACTGTCCTCTTGAAATGGAAACCTTTAAGCTACCATAAATCCTTTCTTTCTTCAGCCACCCACCAACTCCTCATTCTCCAGCCCCTACAAAAAAAAATTTTGTTTTCTTTTTTTTTTTTTTGAGACAGAGTCTCACTTTATCACCCTCGGTAGAGTGCCGTGGCGTCACAGCTCACAGCAACAACTCCTGGACTTAAGTGATTCTCTTGCCTCACCCTCTTGAGTAGCTGTGACTACAGGCGCCCACCAGAACGCTGGGTATTTTTTTGTTGCAGTTTGGCTGGGGCCAGGTTCGAACCCACCACCCTTGGTATATGTGCCCTATCCACTGCACTATGGGTGGCGCCCTTTTTTGTTTCCTTATTTAGAACAGGTTAGCAGCATTTTGGGGCGTTGTTTTGTTGCATGGTTTCTCTTTCTAACCCAAGCTTTTCCAAGTATTTCACTAAATATAGCTCTCTCCCCAAGAGAAATCCTAGGGTTAGTTGTTAATATGTGATCCAGAAATATTAGCTGTCCTCAGGTTCATGGTTCACAGCATATGACTAGCCCAGAGTTCCTAGAAGGAGCCTAATGACCCAGTCCTTCAGTTCTCTTTAATTCTGGGAATGTTGCTCTTTAAACTTCACCCTCCTTCCATAGCTGCTTATTCTCCCATAGAACAAAAGATAGGAGTGGGCTGCTCAAGGATTCTTTCTTCTCTAGTGGCTTATGGACAACTCAGGCCCACTCTGGACTTAAATTTGCATTTTTAAGGATCCCCCCACCTTTCTACTCTTCATACTTTTAAGGCAGCGGTACTCAACCTGTAGGTTGCAACCCCTTTGGGGGTCTCCTGCATATCAGATATTTACATTACGATTCATAACAGTAGCAAAATTATACTTACGAAGCAGCAACGAAAATAATTTTATGGTCGGGGGTCACCACAACACAAGGAACTGTATTAAATGGTCGCAGCATTTAATACAGGAAGGTTGAGAACCCCTGCTCTAAGGTCTTCTTGGGCATTTTTTCAGAGTCATGTTATGCTTTTTATTAAAACACAGCCTTTGGGCTCGGCACCTGTGGCTCAAGCAGCTAAGGCGCCAGCTGCATACACCCGAGCTGGCGGGTTCGAATCCAGCCCCGGCCCGCCAAACAACAATGATGGCTGCAACCAAAAAAATAGCTGAGCGTTGTGTCGAGTGCCTGTAGTCCCAGCTACCTGGGAGGCAGAGGCAGGAGAATCACTTGAGCCGGGGAGTTGGAGGTTGCGGTGAACTGTGATGTCACAGCACTCTACCCAGGGCGACAGCTTGAGGCTCTGTCTCAAAAAACAACAAAACAAACAAACAAACAAAAAAAACACAGCCCTTGAGGCTCTGTCTCAAAAAACAAAAAAACCACAGCCATTGAAAGAAGGGCAACAACTTTCAGTATCTGAATCTTGTCTTTGTTTTAGGATTGCTACATGATTTAATCTGTTTATGCCTTGAGGTTATAAAGCTGTAAAACAAAAAGGATTCTAGGTACTTCTGTTTTATAGCAATGGTATGACCTACAGAATTAACATTATATGTACCTTTAAATGCAAAATCTGTAAATGAAAGCATAGATTTTTTTTTTTTCTTTGTAGAGACAGAGTCTCACTTTATTGCCCTCAGTAGAGTGCCGTGGCGTCACACAGCTCACAGCAACCTCCAACTCCTGGGCTTAGGCGATTCTCTTGCCTCAGCCTCCCGAGTAGCTG
>CAUYRH010029339.1:0-26919 GCA_963574655.1 Perodicticus potto
GGAGCAAGGGTGAAACCTCCATCTGTACTGAAAACAGAAAAACTAGCTGGACTTTGTGGCAGGTACCTATAGTCCCAGAAACTCGGGAGGCTGAGGCAAGAGGCTTGCTTAAGCCCAAGAGGGTGAGGTTGCTGTGAGCTATGATGCCACAGCACTCTACTCAGGGTGACAAGGGTGACAGAGTGAGACTCTGTCTCAAAAAAAAAAAAAAAAATAGCTCCAGATATTTTTCTTAAATCAGTCTGACAAGTTCCATATTTTTACTTACAAGAATATAAAGTCTACAAGAAAGCATTTCTCTAGCAGCGCCTGTGGCTCAGTGGCTAGAGCACCGGCCCCATATACAAAGGGTAGCAGGTTCGAACCCGTTCCCAGCAAATGGCAACAAAATATAGCTGGGCATTGTGGCAGGCACCTGTAGTCCCTCCTACTCGGGAGGCTGAGGCAAGAGAATCGCCTAAGCCCAGGAGTTGGAGGCTGCTGTGAGCTATGCTACCAAGGCACTCTACCAAGGGCAATTAAAAAGAAAAAAACAAACAAAGCATTTCTCTTTTGTTCATTGCAATATCCCCAGCACGACAATGCTTTACAGAAAGTGGATATTTGAAAAATTTTGAATATTACTTTGATTTCCTTTCCCATTGTACTTTATATGTACAACTTCCTCAGAAACATCATAGAAAGTGGAGGATAAACACTCCCTTCAAGCCTAGTACATTTGGGGAGAAGTTCTGCGAAGACTTCTCTCTGGTTGACTGCTACCAGCTTGAGACAACCAACTCATTTTCATGACTTTTAAGGGATGTGAGGAATTCATAGAATAAAACACGTTACCATGATAAGAGGAAAAATGGATGATGGAGCTTCAGCTATATTTTATTCCTCATGGGAATTATGTCCTTTACCAAAAATACATAAGGGAAAAAAAATACTTTCCTTTTATAAAATGTCACTTGTTTAAGCTGTAAGTCTAATTCTTTTTATTATAATCTAAAAGAAAAATATTCAGCATCATCAATTAGCAATTCTTTGTGGCTCTGTATGTATGTATGTATTTTGCTGTGTTTTGAAATACATTGCCTTTGAAATGAGGAAATTGTCCTTCTAGTGATGTTTCTATTTGTTGACTTAATTAAACCAATTAAAAGCTAATTTTATAATACAAAATACTTATATTTTAATTAGTTTGTCAAATAAGGAGGAGTCAATATTGCCTCAATTTCACCAACAAAATAGCTGAAACTTTGGTCTATGTTTCTATTTAAACATCTTCCAATACTTTCCTAGGTATCCTACATTTTTTTTTTTTTTTGAGACAGAGTCTGACTATGTGGCCCTGGGTAGAGTGCCATGGTGTCACAGCTCACAGCAACCTATAGCTCTTGGGCTTAAGTGATTTTCTTACCTCAGCCTCCCAAGTAGCTGGGACTACAGGCGCCCAGCACAACACCTGGTTATTTTTTGGTTGTAGTTGTCATTGCTGTTTGGCAGGCCTGGACTGGATTTGAACCCGCCAGCCTCAGTATATATGGCTGGTGCCCAACTGTTGAGCTACAGGTGCCGAGCCGGTATCCTACATTTTTATCATTGGATCAATCCAGAGTGTTGCTAGGACCATGTTCTATGGCCCTTTATATAATTCCCAACACTCAATCATACTTTCGCTGGATACAGCCAAACCTGCCATATTGAATGATTATACAAGCTCTAGCATCCAAAATCCACTGCGGGATTTACACTAGAGAAAGGACTGGAGATATATTTCTTTCTATTACAAACTATCTACATAGTCTGAAAACTTGCATACATTGTTCTCAGTACTAAAGAAAGCTGTACTTCTTCTAAACAACTCATCTTAATATTCAGAACTCTTTAAACACCATTGCCCTGAATTCTAAGCAAGTCAGACTAAATTTTGGCTACATGAATACAGGATCTTATAATCTGCACTTAATATACTGACCCTAGCTCAGTCTTCCATACAAGACTGTGAGGAGAAAGGGAACTCAAAATTAATAACTGGTGTGAACAATTGTATACTTAAAATAATTAAGATAGCCCTTCAATCATTCCTGGTTGTTTATAATTTAGTAATTATAAAGTTTCACCAATAAGAGCAAAACACAATGATCCTCAACTTCCAGCGTCAATAATGAACCTCAATTAAGGAAATAGAAATAAATGAGGAAAAAAATAATGAGAAGTAGATAAACTACATTCTAACAATTTGAAAAACAGTATTAAAGGGTGCCTAACTTTCTTATTACTATAATATTCCATTTTCTATAAAGTGGTAACTTTTAGAGTTTTCAGGTTCATTTTTTGCAAAACTTCTCAAAAGAAAACATAGACTCTAAGATATAAAGGCGAAGTTCAATAAATAATAGAGACATCAATAAGCCTAAGGTCACTTCTTCATCCATTCTCTGTTCATACTTTCTTCTTGCGACACCACTGAGTTTTCCAAAATTTTACAATCTTTTTCATCATCTAAGTTGACATCTCTTAGAATGGGAATAGTGGTAGTGTTTCTCGCCACCCTAAAACTAACTACAAAGGTGGAATGAGTCTTCCAAATTCTTTACTCTTTCCTCACTGCCCCTAAAAGAAAGCAGCCAGGCAAGTACTTTTTGTTATGGGGTATAGTGTAGATACACAGACTCATGAAAGAGTATACAAGTTATAAACAAGGAGAGATCTCCCAAAATTTTTGTTCTTATATTTCCTATTCCTCTCTTTTTAATGGTACTGAGGAAACTGCACCATTACAAATATATAATGAAACCGGGGAAAAATGTTAAAAGTTTAAATTTTCTTCAATTGGTAATTGACTCTACCTATGCATTCTTGACTGTACTTAGCCAAAATGTACTATGAAGAATTCACTCTCTATGGCCACTTATCAATAGCTTTTCTCCTCTTATTTGCATGGAAACTAAAAGAGTTTTAGTAGAATAAAGTAAGGAAAAGGTTTCATGATGTCTTTTTTCTTCTCGTGTTAATAAAAAACAATCCCTAACCTCTTTCCAGCCCCAAGAATGTTCATGTCAAGGAATAAAAGATATCTTGTTACTTTTAAGGCATCCTTTTTTCCATTCCCTTTCCACTTCATGAGAAAGAGAAACAGACAATTCAAAATGGAAAATATTGTTTTGGTTTCTCCATGATGCTTTAAATACCAAAAGTGCTAAATCTCTGTTATATGACAACATGATGCAAACCCCATAATTCTGGTTTTATAAATAAACCACATGCAAAATGAAGACATTTTAAAAGGAACTTGTAATTGTTGTAGACATATGCCAACAGCTTTCTCATGGTGTTTTCTTGGCAGCTGTCATATTCTGGTTTTGGCTGCTGAGAACAGAATACTTAAGATTTGGTGATTTATAAAGAAATTTATTTGGCTTTAAGTTCTGGAGATTGCAGGACATCCAGGATCAGGGAGCTTCCTGTGGGGAGACATCCTTGCCGCATTGTCCCATGGCGGAAGGGAAAAGAGGGCAAGAGAGCCTGGGAAAGCAAGAGACTGAAGCTATAGCCTCAAACTCTTTTATAATTAGCATTAATCCATTCATGAGGGTGGAGTCTTCATAACCTGAACACTTCCCATTAGGCCACACCTGTCAATACTCTTTCATTGTAAATTGTTTCTAATACCTGTTTTTTGGTTTTTGACAGACATATTAAAACCATAGCAGGAGCCTTAGCAATTATTTTCAGAGCCTGTTCATCATTTGGCTGACAAAGAACTGCTTTCTGAGTACAGCCTTGATATTGTTTGCAGATGATTCATGTCCATATTCTAGTAGAAAAGTCTTATTTCCCTGTAACTTAATCCTCCAAACCAAACAATTCTCTATGTAGGCTTCTTGTTAGATCTCAAAAGATGAAATTTAAACAATCATACCCCTTGGACTTCCTACAAGTCCATTTAGGACAACTCTTCAGGGTTCCGTTCTTTTAACAAATGTTGTTGAGGATCTACTAAGTGTTAGGCACTGGACCTACTACTCTTACAATTCCTATTAAAGAGAATTGAAAAAGTCCCAGCCTTATAGAGCTATGGCCTAGAAAGGGACCTAAACACTCACTCAATAAAACAAAAATTATATAGAGAGAATCATGAACTGAAATAAGTTCTAGGATGAAAATAAAATAAATAAGAGAGTAACAGAAGAGACTAAGTAAGGTAATGAAGGTAAACATAACATTTTTTTTTTAATTTTTTTTGAGACAGAGTCTCACTCTCTTGCCCCAGTCTAGAGTAGTGCCATGACCTCAGCCTAGCTCACAGCAACCTCAAATTCCTGGATTCAAGTAACCCTCCCACCTCAGCCTCTCAAGTAGCTGAGACTACACGCTCCTGCCACAATGCCCAGCAAATTTTTCTATTTTTAGTAGAGATGGGGTCTCACTCTTGCTCAGGCTGGTCTTAAACTCCTGTGCTCAAACAATCATCCTGCTTTGGCCTCCCAGTCTGCTGGGATTACGGGAGTAAGCCACCAAGCTCAGCCGAAGGTAAACATCTTTCACAAGTTATGAAGGATGAGAAAATGCCAGAATTTGAAGAGTTAGAGAAAGTTTTAGGAATGGAAGAAAGAATAACAAGAGATCCTAAAGAAGGGAAGAAATTGATGTATTTTAAGAACCAAAAGAAATCCCAGGGTGCTTAAAGGGAGTAAACGAGGAGTATAAGACCTCCAAGGAAGTCAATTAGACCAAGGTCAAGTTATACACTGCTTTGTACAGCATGATAAGAGGATGAATTTTAATCTAATTGAAAGAAGATGGAGTCCTAGACAAGCTGGAAGCAGTGAAGATGGAGCAAATAATTTCCTGTGGAATCCATTGGTCATACTGATTAAATGAATGAGAAGATGAAAGAAAGAATAAATAACTGGTGTTGAAAATGGATAGGACTATCTTCTGAAATGAGGAAGACTATGAAAGAAATGGGTGTGAAAGAGAAAGCCACAGGCTAAATTTTAGAGATCTGTAGTTAGAGGTGTCTGAGAAATATCTACATGGAGTTGTGAAGACTTTAGTTGTGTATTCAGGAATGGAGCTCAGAGGAGTGCTCTTGGCTGAAGGTGGGGGTTTTAGAGTTATCAAGAGTCTTGGGAATTAATGAATACTTTTAGGACAGTGTAGAGAAGGACAATGTCTCCTTAAGATGTGGGCCTGAAGGTTATCAACATAGAGGGGTATTTTTTTTTCATAGAGGAACTATATTAAGAAATAAACACCAAAATGAGAGTGAATTTAAGAAAGTAGTCAACTGTGCCACGTAGGATGAGCATGAAAGTGTCTCTCCACCGGATTTCCTTAAATACAATTTTTCAGTTACTTGACATGATCAGTCTTCATGGAGAGTTGGTGGCAGAAGACAAACTGGGACGAAGAGAAGAATAATTGCAGAGGCAGAGCAGGCCTTCCTCCAAAATGTGAAAGAACAATAAAGTAGCTAAAATATAATGAAAGACCACAGAGAGTTGTTTGCTCTGTTTTATGAATTAAAATTCTAGTTCACATTTATCTGAGTGGGAATAATGCAGAGTCAGAGATTGACAATGATGGTGTGAATTTTTTTTAAAGCAAAAAGCTTGAGAAGCTGAGAGATGTTGGGTTCCAGAAGTCATTAGCCTTCTCGTGAATGAAGAACAGCTTCTTTCTTGTGGCACAATGACTGAAGGAAGATTAGATTAAAGGTGTGGCTTTATGTAAGACCTGCTTTTGGGAAAATGGCAGAGCTTAGAGCTGTTGGTTTCTCTTTCCCTGGTGTTACTGAATGACTGTGGGAAGTGAGTAGGGACTTCAAAGTAATCCTTGTACAGATAAGAGGACAAACTTACTACAGAAATGCTGGGGGAATACTGGTCGCTCCCTTGAGGCTGGTGATTTTGACTCATTCTGATACAAGTCTGCGAGTTTACATGTTTTTCTCTAGTTATGCTTGCCAGGAACTGGGGCAGGTATAGAACATAATGGCTGATTGGGGTTGATCTGGTATTGAACTTTGTCAAGGAGAATAAAGAAAAACTAAAAAGTGGAGGAAATTTTTAAGGGAGTGACTATAATGATGAACCTTAGAGTATAAACTACATAAAGAAACGAATGCAGGTCAACACAGGCTTTTACACAAAGGACATATATAGTAGAAAACTTTATAGTAAACAGTTTTCCCAACCATTCAAATGAGTGTTTCTATTTATAAAAATGACAGTACAGCTTGTTAAGTAGAGCTTCAATGCCTCTTATTCTTGTATGAAAGCTTAAGTATGAATAGAAAAGTGCTTACGGATGCCAAGTACCTGAACAAGTAGACCATGCCCAAGAGTATCTGTGGATACTCCGTACTTGCCTTTCTATGACCTACATCCAATCAGGCTGGCAGCTTAGATACCACCTTTCTCTAACTATTTTGTCAGTTGGGTTCCTAATGAGTTCTGTTGATGGCAGACAATAACAAGAGATAAGTGAGATGACTCCCAGCTTTTGACCATTTCTTCAGTAGTACCAGCCACAAAGGTAACTGCGAATGACTGTAGGCTCTTGCTGAGGGGGGGCAGTTTCAGCAGCATCAGTGAGAGGTCAGCCTCATGGATGAATCCAACTCAGTGGCATCAGTGTGGGTTCAATTACAGCAGAGGCAGCAGCAATGCCTGGGGACAGCTCAGCACAGAGGCCAGATTGTATTTAGCAGTTTTAAGATCATGAAAAGAAACAAACAAAAAACTCCAAATTTCTTTTTGTTGTTTTTTTCCAGTCCCATTCTCCCTTTTCCTATTTACTTTCCAAGACTTTCCAATACCTTTCAGCAGTTCCCTGAATCAAATCTTCTCAGCTTAAAATATCTGGAGATCCTTCTGATTTTCAAATTGGATGCTGTCTGAAAAGGGTGAGGAACCAAGAAGATGAGTGGGAAACATTACTACCCTGGCCAGAAGCCAGCTATCAAATAAAATCCAGAAACATAAAAATACATGTGTATGAAGATTCAGGGCAAACTGAGATCTCAGAAACATGCTGTATCCACAAGGACCTATGAATCACACAATGTGGCATAACAGGAGGGATGCCCTTCAATCACTAAGTAATAATACAGCAATTTCCTAAGGCGTCATGGGACCAACAGTCCTTGGGGAGGCTTTATAAATTAGAAGTTTCATTTAAAAAAAAATAAACTTGAGAAGTGCTCAAGTTAATTTCTGTTTCTCATTCATTTGCAACGCATGTTGGTGAATTAAAGGTCCTGAAAAAAATCTCGAAATAATAAATCTGTTTAACTTCATTTAATTCAAATGTTTCTCATATATGCATGTGATATGAGTATATAAATCTCTCACTCTCTCTGTCTTTATCTCTGTTTCTTTTCTCATAACACCTAGTAACATCCCATTTAACACCCCGCAAAACAAGTATTCTGCCGAATGCACTTTGGGAGACTCTACTGTGAGGGAAGCTGCCCATCTGGTCCGTCTATTCTGGACTCTCAAATCTCAACTGCAGTTGGCAGTGCAGCACACTTTGACCAGATATCTATATATAAAAATGTTCTGGAAACTTTGAAGGCAACAAAAAGATTAGTGGGAATGATTAAACCAACATTGTGAAACAAATAATCCCCAGTTTAAAACTTTTATTTCATCCTAAATATACATGCGTGGATTTACACACACACATACATGCATAAACTATAAACCCTGGACAGTAAGTGGTGAGTTCTGATTTTATCAACCTCTTCAGTGAAATGATTAGTGAAACTGTTGGCTAATGGTGGACCAAATAAGTAAATGACGTAGAAATTGAGGCAGTTCTCAACCAACCAGATAGACTGTTCATTAACTCATGCTTTATTTCATTTTCATTCATCTTTTTTACTCAATAAACATCTAAATGTGTCCTTACTCTGCGCCAGGTCCAGCTAGACATTAAGAGTATAGAGATAAATGGGACATAGCACCTATCAGGAAAGAGTTCAGGCTCCGGAAGTGGGGAAAACAAACACCGCAAGAGGTGACTCTAAAGTCTAAAGGTATGTGCTTAGGGAAGTGCATTTTGTACAGGGGCCAGAAACGATGGGAACAACAAAGCCAGATGTCTAACACAGTTTTGTGTATATGTGTGTGTGTACCAGTGTGAAAGGAAGAGAAGGCAGTGGAGATGTAAGCGCAGCCAGGGGTGTGGAAGTAGGGGAAAGCTCTCTTTCCATGTTGTTTGCAATAGAAAAAGTCAAACCAGGGAGGAGCAAGAAAACTATCTCAGGGAGCCACTGTGTGTTAGCACATCGTGTTGGAATAAGAACTAGAAAGTTATGACTTAAAAACTGGCTGGAGCACTAGACAAAGGTGACTGTGAGTTATGAAAAACTTTCCCTGTGAAAGCTCCTCCTTTAATGGAGAACACAACTTAATTCAAAGAAATAAATGCTTTATAAAAATTTTAGATCTCAGACACAGGCACTCTATTACCTGTCTCCACCCCACCCAAAACAGACCGGGTAAGCCCTGACTTACACAGTGTGCTTTCCACTGAGTGTGACTGTCATAATCAGGGCTCCCAGAGGAAGAACAGAACACTAAAAAGGAGAAGGATCCTGTGAGAATGAAGATCAAACTATAAATTACGCTCTAAAAGCCATAGCCTCCTTTTGTGATATTCCTGTAAAGCTCCCTTCCATCTTTGTCCCCCACACCCCAAACCAGGTAGTTCAGACGTTTCTGATGTCATCTGACAGTCCTGTCTCACTTCTTGACCAGATGAAGCAGGAAGCATTTCTTATGTTACTTAAGAAACCAAAAAGAGAATTTCAAGGTTTATAAAAACTCATTTTAACAGACCGTTTAATGTGAATGTTGATACTTACACTAAATATTACAGTAAGTACACCCTGACAACACTTCTAATCAGTAGACAAAGAACCCTGGGTTTCCAAAATCCTGATTCTGCTCCAGAATCGTGTCTCCAGGAACTGACTTGTCTCCAGAAGAGCAGAGACAGGTGGCCAAAGCTTGGCTTGTGTCTCTCTCACCAGTGTAATGTCTCAGATGTTAAACCTCGAACGAAGATCATAGACACAGAGATGAATAAATAAACAGATTTCATAAAAGTAACTCAGGAAAATCTTCATGTGACAACCATGGTGACCTTCATTAATTGCAACTGAAGAAGCCTTGTCAAGTGAAGCATTGCTCTAGAAAGGAGCGATGATCTATAAGATGGCACCTATTAAAATTGCAGAAATTAACTATAAGCCGCTGTGAGTATAGGTTGTGATTTATAGTATGTAAGTACAAATGTAAATTCTATGTAGATTCTAGAAGAGGTTTTAGAGGTTACCCAATTCAACTTTTTTTTTTATTTGACATATGTGTAACTGAAGGCCAGAGAGGTGAGTCTCCTGCTGCAGGTCATTGGCAATATACAAATTAGAAGTCATGACTCAGTCTCTTTATAGATTACAACCCACTGCCTTACGTATTCTTTGGGGTGTCATACTGTTGATAGGACATATCACTTCTCAGTACAAAGTAACAATAAGACCTCCTAATCCCACTTCTCTTTTACAAAGACATTACCATTTCAATGTGTGGCTTCTCATTTTGCTGAGAAGTTTCTTCCTCACCCACCCCCTCCTTAAATCAGGCAAAGAGACAAGTAACTGACTTCGGTTTTCAAAAATGTAACCCGCAAGTGCATAATTCTTCCTGTCAGATTTCCTTTTCTGTAAGTTGGTGAGTTTATTGTGGTAGCACTCAAAAGGCTGAGCCTGAAAAGTTCTATAACATATGGCATACATTTAACATGGCTTGTGAATTAAAAATAACAGCCTGCCATCTGCCTCTGCAAGTTGATTTTATCAAAGTCTAAATGAGAAGCTCAAAGATGTGAATGTTGTCAATTAAAATAAGAAATACTCAAGTTCAATACAGAGTGACCAATCCTTGCTTTCCCCCACCCCACACTGGACTGTCGTTACCCATTCTCTTCTTTCCTCCAAATTGAAAGAGCTGCCCAATTTTTAATCTACAGAACTATTTTGTTACCACTGCATCTTATTTCTTTGCCATCTTCCCCCAAAAAAACCCTTGTCACAAATTTAGCTTCCAAAGTTACCTTCCTCGAGGAATACGTTATGTGTATTTTCTTTTTGAGGTTAGTTGACTCCCAAACAATTGACTACAGTTTATAACATCTTTTCTCCCTATATTATTTAATTTCTCTACTCCTAAATGTGAGAATCAGATAAGTAATAGGTGTCACAAGGAGGTGTATACTTCATTTCTTTTCTCCTAAACTTGAGAATCAATTTAGTAATAGATGTCCCAGGGAGGGATTTGGTGATTTTTCATCATCATATATTCTTACATCCTATGGAAATTTCTAGAAATGGTCTAAAGTACTGAAGTCTAAGTAAGAAGCCCAGATGTCAATTTAGCTAGATTAGCCTTTTTCAAGCTACTACACCAGAAACATCCCTGGAGAGTTGTAGCTATGTGAAAGGCTTAAGGCAATTGCTTCTTTCATAAAACTTGTGCCATCATTGAGAAGATGATTTATACCCAAGGAACCATTTGAGATGAAGCTCACCTTTGTATAACCAAGTGCTAACCTGAGAACACTGACAGTAAGTACAAGACCAACTCTGAAAAGAGAGAGGTCTCTCCTGAGTCCCTATTATTCTTTATCTAAGGAGAGAAGGCTTAACCTGAACATGTTCCCATTTTCTTATTGTGTAAACACTTTGTGTGTGTAACAATTAAAAATACAATTATATAAAGTGCTAAACTTATAAGCACCTAATAAAAGATAAAAGGACAACTCTAAAAACCAGAAAGTGAGATCTTAGGTCATCTAAAAAGAGAGTATAAGCCATAAAACCAGCTCGTTTGAAATTTAACTAGGAAATACATAATTTCTTGATGGTGATTAAAAATTAAGTAAATCAAAGTACAAAACAGTACAAATTTAAGTAAAACAAAGTACAGCTCAAGAGTCACATGTCATGGATACTGTTATTGAGGAGTAAATTTTGCATTTTAGATGTTTTCTAAACATGGGGGGCATGGTTCTCTACTCGAGCCATGCTGATATCACAAAGCATGCATAAATAGCACAAATTTAGGGAAAGCCATTCACATGAACCATAATATGAGCATTGTGTTAGTGGCCTGGCACTGCTACAACAAATTATCAAAAACTTTGTGGCTTAAGACAACAGAAATTTATCCTCTCATATTTAGGGATGCCATACATCAAAAGTCAAGGTAGCAACAGGGCTGTGACCAATTTGAACATGTGAGGGGAGAATTCTTCCTTGCCTGATAAATCCTCCTGATTCGTAGAAGGATAACTCATCTCTGTTTCCATCTGCACGTAGCCTTCTTCCCTATGTGTGTCAGTCTCCCTCTCCTTTCTCTTATGAAGGTTCCAGTCACTGGATTTAAGGCGCTTTCTAAATCTAGAATGATCTCATCTCTGGATCCTTGACTTAACTACATCTTCAAATCATGTCACATTCACAGGTACTTTGGTTAAAATGTGAACATATCTTTTAGGGGAATACAATACAAACGTGTCTTTTTCTTCTAAATTATGGATTCCGTATAGAAATCTGTATTAGGCAGTGGGAATTTTATTTCTCATAAATGTTTCTCTAAAACTTTAATAATGCATGTTGAATATATTTCTCTCTCCCTCTGTACCAAACCACTTATATTATGTTTACATATATACACACATATTCATATATAATCCATACATCCACATTTGTGTATATGCATGTATTTTCCTGAATCAGATTTGCTAGTAAGCTGGGATTCACTCAGTTCACTTCATAGATTGATAGTTCAAAAGGAGTTTTAAAATGTAATCCAGGGCCTAGAAAGAACCAATGTGAGTTGGTTCTCCTCTTTTGGGTGTTAAACTTGAACAGCCTTTGATTTGAAATCTGCTTCCAACTCTCACAGCAGGGGTCTGAATAAACTGGCAATCACTGATACCAAGAAGAGATATCTACATGTTAAAAATTAATAACGTTCAATAAGCTTCCCCCAAATCCAGAAAAGCATTTAATGATTCATTTCTTATTCCTTCAAGAATAAGTTTTCACCTAATCAAGGGTAGACCTGTGGAAAAATTCTTGCTCAAAGTCCCAATGCAAGAGAAGAGCCCAAATGATGAACTGTGTAAGTTTTAAAATGAAACTGCACACTACAGGAATGCCCACATATCAAATAAATCAATGCAAGCAATCAATCATCCTAATGAAAGCCTATCGTTAGCAGGTGTAAATGCCACTGTGATCTCTTACAATTATAAGAAAAAAACTCTGAATCTGGACATAAACAATTCACAGTGGTTACATACAAATCAACCTCAATAGCATGAACTAAATGGAAACATAATTGGAGTTGGTTAAACATCCACAGCCTCCTCATTTATCTTTCAAAAATAGAAGAAAGCTAAAGGGATTTTCCCACCAGTAATTAGATGCTTTTCCCCTAAAAATCCTTCAATAGCCATTTCAAACAAAACACTGCCTTCCATTCAAATCACTGCAGTTGAGGGAAAAGGGAAAACAGAATATGAGTGACAAAATGGTTCTTAAGATAGCAAAATGTCCAAGTTTAAGCCCAAATTCTAAATCATCTACACCTAAAAGAAACAAGCATTCATTCAATATTTAAAAGGAAATTGTCCACTGCGTGGATTGCATGTCTATCAGCACTGGTGGGTCAGGTCTGATACTTCTATTTATGGAGACATTGATTGGGTTGTAGCTAGGGCTATACTGGATTAAACAGTGTGGTAATCTCCATTATGTAAGTATTCATCCCTCTACTTGGGTTTGCTGTGAAATAGCATCACTAAATTCTGTTGGCTAAAGTGCTATCATTGATAAGCCCTTCAGTTAGGATGAATCTGTTGTTTTGCAAACTGATGACAAATGTTGGCAATATCATCCATTAAAATTTCAACTGGTGAATCACACTTGAGGTTTTCTACATCACCAATATGACCTGGTAAATTCATTCTCAAAAAGAAAATCAGGAGATATACACACAACTCTCTGTAAATGTTGGATTTATCAGGCAGAAGACTCATAAGAATGGACAAAATCTTTTCATTTGCACACTAAAATTTAAGCAGTTTAGCAAAACAGAGGAATTTATATAGTCATAAGACTATGATATAATCATAAGACTATAATTTGATGTTAGGCTGATGAAAAAAATCTATTGACAGATGACAGATTTTTACTCTTATTTAATTAACTCAGATGCGTTATTTATTTCATTCACCAAATGAGTACTCCCTACCTTAAAAATGAGTTTCTCACCTTTGGTTTCTATTACTCCATCAATTCATATATTTTTATGTCATATGAGAAACATTAAGGTGGGTTTAAAACATGGATGAAAGTATAAAAAGAATTCATGCTAAGAAATATAGTCTGAAAATCTAAACTATACATTTCCAAGACTATTTTTTTTTTGCCTCTTAATCTCAGTTCATAGACTCCTTATTTATTTCAAAAATAATGGAACTCTGTCAGTCAATTTTCTTCTGTTAATGGCTATTCAATTACTAGTACAAAGAGCCAAAATAAGGAACTAGTTACTACAAAACACTTGTGTATAATTCAAGTCAGAGAGAAAGAGAGAGACATCAAATTTTAAAAGTCTCAATATGGCAGTGGTAGGGGAAGTTCTGACTGAAGGAGCATCACAGAAATGATGAGGAAGAGAAAGAAGATGCAAGCAGAAAGGAAAGAACGAGATTTCAGAAAACTGTCTTCATTGAGAAATCTAAGCTGACAAATATGGAAAGATTACAGTTAGCTGTTTTGAGCCCTCAGTCTCTCTTGGGAATGCTTCACTTGGTCCAATAGTCCCTAAGGGACAGTCGTGAGAAGTAAAATGCCTCGAGGAATGTCTAAAGACATGAAAAGTGATTGTTTTTCCCTATTGAGCCTCCTAGCTTTAAAATTGGCAACAGTTCAAAATGGTGTTTTTGTGCAGTCATAATCTCAGCCAGAGAAATTTTGTCCAGGATAAGAAAAGATAGGACAACAAATAGCATAACAATTTTGCATGGGAGGTAGAAGACCATGTCAGTTACAAACAGAAAGTTAAACTTACAATTCAACGTAAGCAACAGTTATAAATGCAGATTGCAACCGCAGAAACAAAGTCCTCAGACCTGAACTAGGAAGGACAGTTTGAAAAGAGCCACAAGATAAAGAAGTGGTTTAATTCTTGGAGATTTTTTGGAACTTTTTATTAATCAAAAAAAGGACAGCCTGTAACAATGCTAAAACTAGAAAAAATGTTGGCAAATTTCACAATAGCTTAATAAATACATTTGGCTTTATAGGCCATACAGACTCTGTCACAGCTACTTTGCTTTTTTAGTAATATATAAAGGAATTAATGTGGCTGTGTTCCAATAAAACTTTATTTACAAAAATAGCATGTGGATCAGATTTGGCCATTTGGCTAGTTTACAAACTCCTGAATCACTTTGTTGTGTCTCTTCATACTTTCAACATTTTTTCTAATAACTCAATTTCTGTTTTTAATGAAATTAAAACCTTTACCAAAGACTATATTTTGCCTTTTATTATCAATAAGTAATTATTCTAGTTACTATATTATCTAAAGAGTTTCACTCTTTATTCATGTACTGTTTCTGTAAATATTTTATTTGACTTCCATTTTTTCATCAGTAAAATATTGCCATTTTTAACTTCAAGTGACTTTCATCATTAATTGAGCCTTACAATAATGTTTTAATATAACATTAATTTTCAAGTCAGGAGGGCGACTTTATCTCCAGGTGACATATATTAGTTTTTAAAATATTTTAAAAATCTATACTAAAAACAAAACAAAACCTGTTTGTAAGCATCAGACAATTGTCCAGAAAGCCAGTAGTAAAGGGACATATGTTTCAGAGAGAAGGAAATAACAGAAAAGTGAGCTGATATGCTTTATGAGCTACTTTTCTGCTCAAGGGATTTCTGAATTTTTGGTACAGATGAGAGGCCGAGAATCTGGGAAGCAAGACACTGCTAAGAGGCAAAAAAGCCAGAAGAACTTTTGAAATTCTCACAAGGCTAAGGAAATAAAATTCAAGACTTTCAATGAAGCTAAGATGTAAAGATTAAAAATTCAAAAGAAAAGGTTGATGCTGTGAATTGAGCCTAGTATTCAACGATGTCTCACTTGAGTATTTGTTGAACTCTTCAATTGCATAAGGAAAGAAGCTAGGAAGCCAAAGAGATAGGCTCTGAAATAGCAAATATAATTTTCAGCCATCTCTTAAATGATAAGAAAAATTAAAAAAAAAAAAAGTAGAGTTGAGAATATTAAATCTGCCAGTCCCAAGCTTTAGAATTCAAGAAGACTACATTTTAGTAGTAAAGACAAACCAAAGGTAGATTATACAGACTATAACTTACCTCTCCTCAGCTAAGTTCTAAATGATCCCATTCAAGCTTTTATGATAGAGTAAATGCTTCCTAATGAAGAAAAACAACATTTATAACTATACATTTTATGCAAAATATATAGTAATAAATAAAAAATTACTTGGCATTTCAAGAAAAAAAAAACAAGAGAAAAACCAGGCAGTAGAAAAAGACCCATACACAATTTCAATACTAATGGCATAAAACATGGACCTTAAATGTGATTAGAATGTATAAGAACATAAAAACAATGCATAAAAATTCATAAGCAACTGTAAACTATACAAAGAAACAAATAAATATAAATGCAGTGACTGAATTTCATAAATTAATAGAGGGGCTTAATAATAAAAGGAACTCATTAGAAAATAATATTTGTATTCCAGAAGATGAGATAGTAGAAAATAACCAAGGGTAAAGTATAGAAAACAAAAGATATAAAAATGTGTAAAAATAGTGTAAATGACATCTGAGATATTAAGAAACATGTACTTAGGAACACAGAATATGAGAGGAAGAAGCAATATTGGAAGAAATAATAAACCAGAAAAGTCCAGATGTATGAAAGCATCAAGGCACACATTTGAAAAACAAACTTCTAAGCAGATTAAATGAAGAGAAAATTACAACTGTGGACAACATAATAAAACTCCTAAAGACAAGGAAAAACATTAGCAAAGCAAAAAGACACATTACCTCAAAGGAAAAATAAAAAAGTAAATTGACAGCTAACCTCTGAATAGAAACAATAGAAACAGAACATATATGAATAGTACCTGTTAAGAGTTGGGAAAAATTAACTGCAAGAATAGAGCTCTACACTCTATAAAAACACCACTCAAATGTGAAATGAATTTTAAAAAATTGTGGAATGTATAAGGAAGCATATAGTCAGATAGTAGATATAATCCTATATCTACCAATAAATGCATTTTATAAGTACAATTCAATTATAATATGTTATATATACTGTATGCTTATAAATCAGACATTTCAACTAGAAGATTTAGATTGTAAGGCTGAGGTGAAAAAACATAACCTGATTACTTACACTTTACAATAGACAAAACTTAAATGCATGAACACAAAAAAGTTGAAAGTAAAACACTGGAAAAAATATACCACTAAACAATAGAAACTCAACATCAGTTAAAGTAGACTTTGATTTGAGAAGCATTACTATGAAAAAAAGAAAAAGTATTTCATAATGATGAAAAGGTCAATTCTGAGGAAGATTCAAATATGCTAAATTTCATGAGGACTATAATGTATTGCATATGGTATTGCATATTGAAAAATTACTAAGAGAAATTTTAGATGTTCTTAACACATTGCGAATAAAAGTTTTCTGAAAAGGAATTTGGAGGACAGACATTATTCCTGTGAGCAGTTTGCAAACCAGGGAGATTCAACCTTTGGTAGAAAATAAAGGTACTCTAGAACAAAGGGAGGGTTTAGGTTTTATAGCACAGGATTTTGCTCAGGTCTCCACTCAATTCTGTTTTTACAAATGAAAAATTGAAACTCACTTAGTTTCAATTGGTTGATACAGCTGAGCTCTGATTGGTCAAGGAAGGTGGGCTCTGATTGGTTAGTTTAGGGGAATACTGACAGTTAAATAGAGGTATTTTCCAGGAACTCTCATATGTGTGTGATCTCTAGTCAACAAATGGCCACTTGCGATTCATCATGAAGAACTAGCTTTTTCGGGTTCACATTTGTTCACAACACACATAGGGGACATCTCAATAAATGCGAAAAAAAGTATGTGATAAAATTCAACACCTATTCATTATGTAGTGCTTAGCAAATAATTAAAAAGGGAACTTTTAAAATCTGATTTTGAAAGTGTTGTGTCTAATGTAAACATCGCATACATAATTATGAGATATTAAAAGTTCTTCCAAGTTTGAGAAAGAGTCCAAAATAATCTCTGTCACTACTTTTTGTCAAAAGTGTACCTCGGAAGGTCTTCAACTCCCATTCTAATACCAGGAATTAAGATGTAATGACCGGAGTTCTAGAAGCTGTTTTAGGCAAAGGCCACACTGCATAGTAACAGAGCAAAATCATTGAAGAAGCCTGTAAATTATAGATTATCACATAGGTCTAAACTGTATATCCCTGGACTTGTTCTATTTAAGAAACAATTATCTTGTTTAAGCCAATGTTGCTTGGGGTTTACTACCATTTGGGGCAAATAAAATATGAACTGATAACATCATCCATTTGTGAAAATACAATTCTGGATATCTATGACCAAGTTTTGAATGAATACTCTCTAACCAGGGTTAGTGGTTATCACCAGTTGTTTACCACATGGTTTTTATAGTACTAAACCCCAGAGAAAAAAACTAGAGACATTTTCCCATAGTTATTTTTTCCTCTAAATATTAAGCCACTAGTTTAAGAACGTCAAGAATGGAATTGAAATTATTTCATTTAAATGAATATATTTATCGTTAAAAGTCTTCCTGTATGGAAGAAATCCCCTTTTTAGTTTTTTCGAAGCTCCAGATGGGACCCTTCCCTGGCATTCAAGTCCCACAAGTGATTAGCTCTGCCACAGGGTATGTAGAATACATAAAGGTTAAAAGATCATAGAAATGAGACCATATGTCCAAACATACTGCATACATGTTGGCAGGGAGAACATAAGTGTTAAGACAGATCATTTTCGGCTTGCCAGGAAATTATATAAAAAAAAAAAAAAAAACAGAATAAAATAGCTCTTATCATTTGAGTTGGGCAGCTTGACAGCAGTTCCCCTGAAGCTTAAAAAGTAAATTTGGCCAATACATCAAAATACCTTCTTAACCCTACGTGTACACTTTTGCACTATAATAGCAAGGAAGAGAGAGAAAAGTTCTATAATTTTGAAAACAAGAAACTAATATTTGTTTACAAGCATAGAATTCTAAAATCCCTCAAAAATGTAATACATAGAATTCCTTTCCTTTCATCCTGGTGAGCCATTTTTCTAAAATAATCCTCGGTCATTGTGGTACATGAGCCAAGGGATTCTATCAGATCTAAAAATACTCTCACATAGCTCTATCTAACTTGTCATCAGTCAGAGTTATTACTTCCCATTTGTGGGTATATCCCAATGGGCCAAAACAGAACTTAATTAACCAGTTTGTCCTAACAGAAGATGAGTTTACCTAGCCAAGGCCTGTTAACAGAATTAGCAGTGAAACTATAAATAAGAAAATGTAGAATTCGCAAGGATCTTTGGTAAAAGAAAGAGAAGCCAGGAGATGAGTAGATCAAGAACTGGGGTTTCTGGAAGATAGAATGTCACTTTGAGAACCTAAAAAGGATCTCAAATAAAGAAGGGACCAGAGAAAAATTACTTTTAAGAACAGGTGGATTTACAAACTTATGGATTTCTCGATAGGGCAATGGTGCTCCAAAACAAGTAGTTCACTCTCAGCAATAACCTATTTTGGGAAAATTGGCATAATATCAAAAGAATTATCAAGATAGCCTTGAAGCTTCAATAACTCACCTCTTCTGAGCCTCTAATCATCCCAAGGATTAGAGTCCTTGGCATAACAGACCAAAAATATTCATGGATCAATCTTGACATTTTCATAATTCAGACTTTCTTGGGATATGTAAGACTGTGATTTGAAAAGAGAACTACCTCTTTAACTGGTCTTCTAAGAAAGTCAAATATTCTAAGCAGACAACCTAACAAGCTAAAACTCAAATTGGTCTCTCAAAAAAGAAAGTCTTATTGGAGAATATCCAACCCTAGGCAGCTTTTCCTCAGCCCTCACAATCATAGAGGGAAAAAAAAAAGCCATATATCCAGAGAACCTTCTTTTGATCATATCAGAAAATGAGATTAAATTTCCTAGTAATAGGGCAGCGACTATGGCTCAGTGAGTAGGGCGCTGGCCCCATATGCCAGAGGTGGCGGGTTCAAACCCAGCCCTGGCCAAAAACTGCAAAAAAGAAAAAAAAAAGAAAAAGAAAAAGAAAAAAAATATCCTAGTAATAAATAGTATTGAAATTGGCTCTTTTAAAATTAGTGCTAAGACTTTAGCCATTAATTATTTATAAGATATTTTTCCTGGATACTCTCTGAGGTCCAAGAATTCCTGACTACTCAAAACAATCAGATGCAGAACTTAATCTAGAGTCTGTTTTGGAACATAGAATTGACATAATTGCCATAATCTATCCAAAGTACAGTTACATACTCTGGAGATGATTGACTTTTAAGTTATTTTTATTGTAAAAGTAATATACACAGTGGTTTAAAATACAAATTAAAATCTCTTCTGCAACCTCTGCCTAGTTCATTCTCTCAAGATAACTATTAACAAATTCTGTTTCTGGCAGTTACCAATGAAACTTAAATAATTTTTATGTGCCCGTATATTTTGAGGAAGGCACTTTGGCTCCTATCTATTGACAGTTTTTTAAAATAAAACATCTAGTACATTAACTCTTCACTTCTACTTCCCAAGTTTTGTTTACACTTAAACTAATAAATTTAGATTTCAATTTTTTGATTTAGTAAGCTTAGACAGAATCTCCTGGCTCTCCACTTGGAAAAATAAGTATTTTATAACACCCTTAAACTTTCTTCCACTAGCCTTCCCTTTAAATCAAAAGTGTACTTGTAATATTATTTTTAAGTTGTCAAGATTCGTAATGTTCACAATCTTTTCCAAACAATAGTTATCTTTGTGCCTTGTATATTATAAATCTAAAAATTAAAAATTATATTATTTATAATATTTAAGTAATTATTTAAATAATTATAGATATTATTTACAAAATTATGATTATATAATTTTTGAATATGTATGTATAGTCAAACATAAATATAAAAAACTAAAATAATTGAATTAATGTGGCTATGCCATGGATCTCAAGATATATAATCAATGGAACAGAAGAGAAAGTCAAGAAATGTACCCAATACTTTAAATATATTTTAAACATAATTAAGTACATATATTTTGAAGTATAGCAGAATATAATGGTAATTATATAGATGGCTTTGAAATACCACCTAAACATTTGGTGGGGGGAAAGCAGTTAATTATATATCTACATTATAATTTATAGAGAGACAAAATTCAGATAGGTTAGAGATATAAATGCAAAATATGGAAATGTAAAATTAACATGTAAAAAAAAGATAAATTTCAACTATGTTATTCTGACTAAGTAATACAAGTTCCATAATAACACAGTGTGCCATTTATATTTTTATAAGTGTAAAAATACCTAACGCCATTTTATACTGATAAGAAAAATGCACATGAATTTGACCTAAGTGATTATATATAGGTTGGGGAAAAGCTAGAATCAAGGATTACCAAAAGGAATGTAATTCCACCCACAGTTAAGATATCTGAACCAAATTTGGGAGGACAAATAAGTTTTGACAAAATCCGGAGTAGTGGATATACTGATATTCATTATAATCTCTATATTTCTCTTTACAATTACACTAGTTCAAATAATTTTTTAAAAACTCTAAGAAAGTAAAAAAAAAAAAAAACTCTAAGTATAATAATAAACATAGCTGGTGTTAAGCTTTTCAATGTACCCATTAGTATTCTAACTACTTTGCCTGCATTTTGTCACTATCTACTGTTAAGGTAGGAGCTGTAATTACTCACAGATTTAAAAATGAAGAAATTACAGAATAAATAGATTAAACGACTTGCCCAAGTGTAAACAGTATCTTATGGCTATCTGTTGCCAAAATCTGCATCATAAAACATTCTGCTAAGTGGCCTTTCTATGAAATGTGCAGGGAACGCTTTTATAGATATGACACAAAATTCAAAAGCTGTGAAGAGAAAGATTGATATATTTTGACTGCATAAAACTTTAAATTTCTGCATGTCAAAATTACTGCAAACAAATGATTAAAGAGAAAAGATTATCCTTTAAAAATCAACTTTATTGACGTATAAATTATGTACTTTGAAACGCTCCAATTTTAAATATATAGTCCAATGGGTTTTGTTAGCTATAAACCTTACAACCACCACTATATTCAAGATTGATTCCCATTAGTCCAAAAAGTTCTTGTGTGTCCATTCTCAGTTAATCATTCCCCAATCTTGATGTCATCCCCTCACCCTGGCCCCTAGTAACTATTAATCTGCTTTCTGTTGTTATGACTCTGATTGATCTTTTCTAGATGTTTATTTATGAATCACATAATACATAGCATAGGCTCTTTTATGATATCAGAATATATTATAGCATGTGAATAATACGCACATACATGTTGTGTGTACCAGTAGGTTCGTATCTTTTTATTGAAGATAGTGCTTTACTATCATGTTTTATTTATCCATTCACTTGATGATGGACATTATTATTCTTTAAAGTTTTAAACTATCAGTAAAATTGTTAGAAATATATGTTGTACAAGTCTTTATGTGAATATATATTTTCATTTATTTTAGATAAACATCTGGAAAGAAGAATGACTAGGTCATAAACTAGGAATATGTTCAACTTTATAACAAATGTCCAAAATATTTAACCAGGTTATAACAAAACTAGACATTTTCAGCAGCAGTGTATGAGAGTTGCAGTTATTCCACAAACTAGTTAACAATTGCTATTATAGGTTTTTCTAATTTTAGTCAAGTTAATGGATGTGCAGTGATATCTCATTGTGGTTTTCTTTTGCGTTTACCTGATGGCTAATAATGTTGAACATAATTTCATGCACTTAGGGATCTTGATATAGCTCCTTTGTGAAGTACCTGTTCAAAATTTTTGCTCATTTTTCTATTGGGTGATTTGTATTCTTGTTACTGAGTTACCAGGGTTCTTTATATAGTCTATATATATCTCCTTTGTCAGTATGTGTTTGGTGAATGTGTCTCCCAGTCTTGGGCTTGCCTTTTTGTTTTTCTAGTGATATTTTTCAAATGGGAGAAGTTTTAAATTGTAATGAATTTCAATTAACTTTTGTTATAAATTTTATAGTTTGAGACATTTGTATCCTACTAAAAAACATGCCTACCATAGAATGGCAACCTATTTTCCTACATAGGTTGGACTTTTAAGTTTAGATTTATGATCCATTTTGTGGATGATGAGAGGTAAGTTCTTTTTCCCCTGCATGAATACCTAGTAGTTCCAATATGCTTTGTTAAAAGAGTCTCAATTCTCCATTGGATTATCTTGGTATTTTTATGAATATCAACTAACGATACATGTGTGGGATTACCTGTAGACTATATTCTTTTCCATTGATCTATATGACTGTTCTTATGCCAATACCACACTATCTTGATACTGCAGCCTTAGAGTAAGTTTTAAAATCCAAATTATTTTTTTCAAAATTGACTGGTTTCTTACAGATCCTTTGCTTTTCTATATAAATTTTAGAATCAAATTTCCATTTTCTAGTTTTTATTACATCCTGCTGAGATTTCGATTAAGCTGGCATTGACTCTTTAGATCAATTTGAGGAGATTAGCAATTAGCAGTATTGAGTTTTCTGATCCATCAGCAAGATGTATCTTTCTATTTGTTTATGTCTTCTTCAATTTACTCAGCAATGGTTTCCATCTTCCAGTGTAGAGGTATTAAAAATATTTAGTTAAATTTATTCTTATGAATTTTATTTTTTGTATCATGAATCATATTTTTTGAATTTCAATTTCCAGTTGCTTGTTGCTAGTAGGCAACTTATTTTTATATATTGGTTTGGTGGGTACAAACTTGGCCATTCAGTAGCTTGTTTGTAGATTCTTAGACTGACCTTTAGTATAAAGTTGAAGAGAAGAGTGGACATCCTAGCTTAGTTCCCAATCTTTGGGAGAAGGTGTCCAATATCTCACTCTTAAACATATTAGGTGTAAATTTTGAAGGAGTATACCAAAATCTTCTTGTGCAGAGTATTATTGGTGAATTTTTACCAAATACTTTTCTTTCACCTATTGGAATAAGTGTACGGTTTTTATCTGTTTTTCATGAATATAGAGAATTAAATTTATTTTTTAGATATTAAAGCAATATTACATTTTTGGAAAAAACCCTATCTAGTTATGATGCATTAAGCAGGCAATGATATTAAAAATATTTTGAGGAAAAACTTTATATATTTTATGTTTACCCATTTATTTCTATATACAATGCTCTTCAGTCCTTTACACAAATCCAAATTTCAGTCTGGCATCGCTTAACATTTACTCCAGCGTGGCTACTGGAAAAAAGCCATCAGTTTTGAAGAATACCTAGTAATATATTTTCCTTATATGTAGAATTCTAGGTTGACAAGTTTTTCTTTAATAACCTTAAAAGTACCATTTTATATTCTTCTAGAATTCAGTTTCTGAAAAGAAATATGCGGTCATGCTTATGTTTATTTCTCTGTACGCATGTTTTTGTTTCTATTTTTTTCCTGGATGATTTTCTCTTTGCCATTGGTGCTCAGCTGTTTGCTCCTTATGCATTTTAATTCATGTTTTCTTTAATTCATGTTTTTCTGAGATTTGCTGACATTTTTAGATTTGTTGATTTATTGTTTTCATCAAATTTGAAATAATTTGCAACCATTATTTACTCCAGCATCTTTTCTGACTTTGTCTCTCTCCCCTTCTAACGGAGATATGTCTTCTAGATGTTGTCCAGCAGAGTATGAGGCTCTGCCAAATAGTTTTATTTTGATACTTTTAATTGACATACATCAGTTAGTATAGCTTCTTCTTTTGTTTCTTTTTTTTTTTTTTTTTTTGAGACAAAGTTTCACTATGTCACCCTGGGTAGAGTGCTGTGGCATCGCAGCTCACAGCAACCTCAGACTCTTGGGCTTAAGCAATTCTCTTGCCTCAGCCTCCTAAGTAACTGGGACTACATGCACCCGCCATAATGCCGGCCCGGCTATGTTCTTGTTGCAGTTGTCGTTGTTTAGCTGCCCTGGCTGGGCTTAACCGCCCCTCCAGCCTCAGTGCATGTGGGTGGCCCCGTAACCACTGTGCTGGGTGCAGAACCAGCATAGCTTCTATTGATTTGTCCTAAAATGTGTTGATGTTTATTTTTCTGTAGTATCTAACCTGTTGTATCCTAATTTACTAAATTGTCATTTCAATTTTTTTTCTAAATTTCGAGAGGTTTCATTTAGCTTTTATTTATGCATTCTATTTTTTTATGTATTCCTTTTAAAATTTGAGCGTATGTACATATTTTAAGACCTTTGCAAATTCCATCATTTCTGTCATGTCTAAGTCTCTTTATATTTCTACTTTTTTTCCCCCAGTGTTTGGTCAGGGCCGGGATTGAACTCACCACCTCCATTATATGGGGCCGGTGCCCTACTCCCTTGAGCCAGAGGCACCACCCTCTATTCCCATTTTCTAAATTGTCTATTAGGTATGTGTTCTTCATATGTAATAAGTTTTTCTCCGATAATGAAATTTGCAGTCATAGATTGTGAGTTTGGATTCTGTTATCTTTCTATGAATGCCATTACAAATTTTTTGGCAAGTAGATGAATTACTTACAGATAAGTTTAAACTTTTCAAGGTTTTTTTTAAGTTTTATTAGGGTGATCTGAAGTACCCTATATTCCAGGTGTCATCTAGCTCTACTGTTAACTAACGTGTGACTCCATTGGGGTCATTCTTCAATTCTCTGGTTAAGGAATGAGGACTCTGTACTCTGAGTGACTGAAAATTAATTATATCCCATTTCAGGTGAATTCTGAACATTGTTCAGCTTTTAGTTCCTCAGACATCCTTTGCTCATCTTTGTAACAGTTAGTATACTATTAGTATTCAGCAAAACTGAAAAAAGAGATCCCCATACAGATCACTGAAGATCTTTTCCTCAGTAGCTTCTTCCTCTCCAAAATGTCAACTTCCAATGTCTCAGCCATTCTCAATTTCAATCTCTGCCTTTTCACCTCAGCAAGATTGCCGCGTTTGAGATTCCTTTCCCTAAAAAGATTGTAGAACATGCCACCAGACGGATAGTAGGGGTGATCAAAGTTTCACCTCATTATTTCCAGTCTCCTAGGGATCACAACCATCCAGTATCTCCAATCTGATTTTCTGGTTGTTTGTGGAAGAAGGGTAAGTTAATATCTCATTATTCCTTTAAGTCTAGAAACTTATATCTTTTTTTAAAACCATTTAACAATAAAACAATGACCATCTCCAAAAGAAATTGAACCAAGTATATGAAAAAGCAATAGATTTATTTCTTCTCAAGAAATGCAAATTGACCAGTAGATTTATGATAAGAGAGACAAAGTCATTTGTAATAAATAAAACTAAATAATTGACAACATAATCTTTCCACTTATCAAAATAGCAAGGATTTTAAATGTACAACCTTCTATTCTGCAAGCCTAAAAAAAAAGTATTTCAAGTCTCCTTAGTGTACAATCAGAAAATCTTTTTTCTTTTCTTGGAGAGTCCTTTTTCCAACTAAACACAATTCTCTCAAATTCCTATTGTTCGTCTCGGTGCCTTTAGCTCAAGCGGCTAGGGCGCCAGCCACATACACTGGAGCTGGTGGGTCGAAATCCAGCCCAGGCCTGCCAAACAACAATGACTACTACAACTAAAAAATAGCATTGTGATGGATGCCTGTAGTCCCAGCTACGTGGGAGGCTGAGGCAAGAGAATCACTTTAACCCAAGAGTTTGAGTTTGCTGTGAGCTGTAACGCCATAGCACTCTACTGAGGGTGACAACTTGAGACTCTCAAAAAAAAAAATTCCTATTGTTCACTATTTTCAAAGATTAAAATTTGAAAATATAGTACTGGTAGGTGTCTATGCTGCTGCATCTCTGCCGTGGTGCATGATTTTTAACTTGGGATTTTGGTCTTTACTGGAAATTAGCAAGAATGCAGAATTATTATGCAAACTAGACTAGCCATACAACTCTGGATTTTGTTCTTATCCATGAAAACCACAAGTCCAGAGATAGCTAAGTCGTGGTGGGCAAAGAAAACACGTCTCCTTCATTATTTAGCCCTTGACGAATATTTTATGTTCCCCTGGACTCCTTTCCAACAGAGACCAAATCTCAAATGTTATTTCTTTCTTTCCTTCTCCTCCATTCTTCAGCTAAACTGAGAAATCACCCACACTACTAGAATATAATTGACTATGGTTTCTCCAACTGTCTTACTCTCTTGAATCTCTGAAAAAAAAAAAATACCACAGTGGGATTGGGACAGGACAGGGATTGTAAAGCAGTCCAAAATATAACACGATTGTTCCAGTTTAGGACTTTGATGATAAGCAGGTCTTCTTGTTCTTCTCATCTGAGCCCTCCTTTTGTTTTCTACATCATTTGTGAGCATTTTTATTCCTTCTATTAGTCTATAAGTCAGCAGTTCTCAACCTGTGGGTCACAACCCCTTTGGGGGTTGAACGATCCTTTCACAGGGGTTGCCTAAGACCATCCTGCATATCAGATATTTACATTA
>CAUYRH010029341.1:0-107827 GCA_963574655.1 Perodicticus potto
AAATAAACAGATGATATTCATTTCTTTTTTTGAGACAGAGTCTCATTCTGCTGCCTACGCTAGAGCGCCGTGGCAACACCATAGCTCACAGCAACCTCAAACTCTTGGGCTCAAGTGATCCTCCTGCCTCAGCCTCCCAAGTAGCTCGGACTAAGAGTGCCTGCCACAACCTTTGGCTAGTTTTTTTTATTTTTAGCACAGACAGGGTCTCATTCTTGTTCAGCCTTGTTTCAAACTCCTGAGCTCAAGAGATCCTCCTGCCTCAGCCTCCCACAGAGCTAGGATTCTAGGTGTGAACCACCATACTCAGCCAGTGATATTCATTTTAATAATCCCTTCTTTTGTATGAACCTTTGAAATCTGTTGGATATGTTACATTTACAGCTCAGACCAGTTTGGACCAGTTACATTTCAAGTGCTCAGTAACCCTGGGCCCTGATCACAGAGGAGTCATCATTTGATTTGGATCTGGAAGGATGATTAGGAAATTTGGTAGAAAAGGGAGGAAAGAGCATTTCAGATAGGGAGAACACACCCTCTCATGGTAGTATCTACTACCGGGGTTACTTGGCTAAAGTTTGTTTTTTATAAATTAATAACTGTGTATTATGCCAAATGATACAAAGTTTCCATTTATGAGCGTAATACAAAGTTGCCTATAAGATAAATTAAGTAAAACCCAATTTAAAAACAAATACAACATGAGTATTACAGGTTTTTCCAGGAAATGGTAAACATCACAGGATGGTAAATAGGATGACTAATGTTTAGGAGGTAAGCAAGTGTGCTTCCTTGTTACTAAAACTGAATCTAAATTCCTTGTTTGGTTAAAACTTCAAAGAGAGGGGAAAATATTTAGCAATCTGATAGAATGCCAATTCAAAATATCATTACAAATGTCTGCTGAAGGTAAGCCTTTTAGAACATGGATGTATTTTTAAAATTAAAATTTCTTATTACTCAAAAACCCAGGGAAATAGGGAGATAAAATGCACTTTTATCTCTCGTTTAAACTGAACAAATATTGAGATTTTTATTTTCTTCTTTAAAAAGTGGATTATTTTAAAAGATAAGTTAGTTGGCTCCCAGTGAGCAAATCTGACGGTTGAAAAGCCATATGCAAAACCTCTCATTTCCCTGGCTTCCTGGTGGGTTTGACAGAGGCCAGCGGAAGGCTCTTCTGTCGCCCTTGTGTTCTGAACCTTGTTCCCTTTTATTAAGGCCCCTGACCATCTTCAGCTCATGATCTTAGTGCCCAGAGGTTGACCACCTTCTGGGCTTCATGGGGCAAACTGAGACCACCAGGTGGGCACACTTCGCGGGGAACGGCCCTGCCCAGTGGGGTACCGGATGGGGCGTTACCAGATCTCGTCCTGGGCCACAAGGTTCATGCGTTCCGCCGCTGTGGTGCTGAGCGGTCTCTGCGCCATGGGGTCTGGGGTCTTGGCGCGCCTCGCAGGCTCCCGCCCTGGGCGCAGCGCCCTAGGTCGCCAGGGAGACCGGTTGCCAGGCAACGTAGGACGCGGAAACGGAAGCTGCCACCGCACCTGGCGGGGGTGGGTCCTGGGCTCCTACCATGCCCATTGGTTGGTGCTTGCTGCCATCTCTGCTTTAGACGGGGTTTTAGCTCACCTCCGTGCCCACCTGCTCCTCTATGGAAACCCCGGGGAAACCTGGGTGTAGACGGTAACCACCACCTGTAATCTCCACCTGGAGAGTAGGAAATAGCGCATTGATGGCCACCCTCAATGTCTTCCACCCTCTGACCCTTGTGGGCTTTTCTTCTGCCCAGAGATTCGTGTTGCCTCTATTTTAGCCTTTTTGTTTTTTTTCTTTAGGTGAAAATAATCCTTATTTCATCTAAGAGTGGGATTACCCAGTCTTATGGTACGGCTATGCCTATTAGAAACTGCCAAACTTTTCCCAAATGTCTGTACCATTTCGCACTATTTTAACTTTGTGTACGTGGAATCAGCCAGATGCTCTCCCTGTGCGTGGCTGCGTTTGCCCAGTGTTGTGTTTGAGAGGTCCAGCCACATGGCTGTGAGCAGCCCTAGTGAGTTCATTTGTTCTCTGGAAGAGTATTCTGTTCTGCTCCTGCTGGACATTGCTCTTGAGTTTTTGGCCATCACAAAAGTGCCGCATGTGTCTTTGGGAAAAGACAGGTATCTGCTGGCACCCACTCTCTATACTAACGACATTCCTAAGTGAAGCCCGCAGATAATATTACTTCAGACCCCTCCACTGTCTTATTTCATGCTTATCAACATTAATCATAATATCACTGGGGTGCTCAGTCAGGGTTTGTTGATTGACTCATTAACATCTCTGGGTTTCACCACACCATGATGTCCCCAGGGAATGGGAAAATGGGTCTGAGAGGACAGCAAGGGGATAAGGGGAGGGGGACACTTTTGTGGCTGAGCAGCCATGAGGCACACAGGTGTCCAGAGCCTCATGGGGCTGAGAAAAAGGAGACCTTGGCTGAGCTGCGGGTCATCTCTGGGATAATCGCTACGGCAGCCCTCTGGGAGGGGGCACGTGTTCCCCGCCTCCTGTTGGAATTTTTCCTGGCCTGACTCCCTGCCGTGTCCCTATCAACAGATCTATACTTTTATGAGGTGTTTGGAGGGTGGTTCAGCTGGTGTGTTTTCCTCTCTTAACCACGTTTCTGCTCTGAGACATACAGTGCTCTTCCTGGCTGTTGGAAATGCCTGGCCAAGGTCCAGGATTAAGGTGGTCCCAACTGCCCCCTCAGCCAGACTAGTGAAGCAGCAGGGGCCGGAATTGAAGCTGAATCGATTACTTATTGAATGTGGGCCACACTGTGGTGGTGGCTCAGCCACTAGGGAGCCAGAGGGCTGGGTGGAGAGTGAACAGGTCTCCAGGGGAGAGGGGGTCTGGGGCTTTCAACCTGGCCTATTCTCCAAGGTCACCGTTCCTGCAGTTGACGGGGGGGAAGAAGATATTCTGGGAAGAATTAAGTGGATAGCTAGGAAGAGAGAAAGATTTATCATGGAGGGAGGACAAATTCTGCTCCCCCCTTGGGAAGCTTCTGAGACATTTCTGTTAAAATGATCACTTAAGAAGAGATTCATTTACTGAACGTCCATATATGCCAGGCACTCAGGGTTTGTTCATCCTCACATATAACCTGTGTGTCTGCTGCCAATGAAGTGCTGGGGATACAGGCGAGGCTAGACCTACAAGGTCCCCACACTCCTGGGACTGCCACTGTCAGGTGGGAAGCAAATAAGCAAAGGCACATGGGCCATAGTACTGGGGATGTAGTCACACCAGAGGGTGAGGCTAACAGGCAGAGACAGGCAAAGGGCTCATGCAAGGGTGGTCAGGGAAGGCCTCTCTGAGAAGGGGACTTTGGGGCACAGAGCTGGTGAGGAAGGGGTCTGCGCATGGGGAACAGAAGGTTTTCCATGGAGCGGGCAGTGCAGGGCACAAGTCCTGAGGTGGAACCAACTTGGGGTATTTGACGAACACAAAGGAGGCTGGTGCAGCTAGAGTTTTCTGGAAGTGGAACAGGCACAGAAATGGAAATGTAAGCCCTCTGCCTTCCAGGAGTACAGTCTAGTATGGGCACAGATGTGAATGCAGCCACGTGATAATGCAGCCTTATCTATGGAATGATAGCAGAAGCGTATGTCATTCAGAGGGAGCCCCGGATGAGAGAGTGAAGTGCAGAGGAGGTGATGAGTGAGTTGGGTTTTGAAGGATGAATAAGAGTTTGCTACTCCTACCTATTCTCCTCAGAAATATCTGCCCAGGGTGCCCTGGATGATGGCTGTAGGATGAGAAATGGGGAGAGTATTGTGGTTGAATATACAGGTTTGAAGATCTGGGCTCAGGTCTCCACTCTGTGCCATCTTGTGATGGGACAAGGTCTTCACCCTCTTAGAGCCCCAGTTTCCCCATCTGTAAAAGGTGGTAATGACTCTACCTCTCTTCTGTAGGGCTCTTCAGCCGCTGTGAGGGGTGAATGCAAAGGGCTTTCCATGACGCCTGGCACAGCAGGTGCTCAGGGACAATGAAGAGGGTCACTCACAGGATATCTTGCTGATTGTCTTGGCTCAAGTAGATTCCTCTCCTGACACTAAGGTCTAGGGGTTAGGACAGGGGGGAGAAGGAAAGGAAGCAGGGAAGGAAATATGGCTTTGTATAGAACTGGGATTTGCTCCTTGAAGATGTCAGCTTTGAAGAGGACACTGGGCTGTCTGGGTTCCTCAGAGGCCAGAGAGGACCTGGAGCTCCGTGGGGCCTATCCCGAGGCCAACACAGTGACCGTCAGGGTGCCAGTGCTCCTCAGACCCGGGCTGGGAGCTTCCCCACATCTCTGATTTAATGGTGGCAGCAGCCTAGGGCAGAGGGCTTCATTTGTGGCCGCTTTGCAGAGAGAAAATTGGCTAGTTCAGGAACTCTGGCCTCAGAGGGAGGGAAGAGGATGCGGAGTCAGCCTTTCTGGCTCTTCCTCTCCCTCCCAACGAGTAAAGACGACTTTGTCTCTCTGGGTGACATTCCAGTGGCTGAAGCTTGACTGTGAATCTAAGCAGGGAGAGTGGAGGAAGAAGTTTAGGTCTGGCCTTTTCTGGGCGGTGTCTGTAAAAGGCAGACATGACCTGGTCTCATCACAGCTGCTCCCAGGTGGCTGACGCTGTTAGAGGACAGGGAACTGAGAGACCCCGAGACACCCCTTCCCAACCCGTGGGCAAGGGCCTCGCTGTGTCCGGCCAGGGTGTGCACTGTCTGCCCTTGACCTTGAAGCCTCTCCTCCTGCCACATAGATACCCCTCCTATCAGCAGGTGGTCAGAAGCAGCAAATAAAAATACAGGGTGCCCAGTTAAATTCAAATTAACTTGGGGCATACTTATACCACACCCGACTTCTCCTAAGAAATTATTTCTTGTTTATCTAAAATTCAGACTTAGCCAGATGTCTTGTATCCCAAGTAGCCGCCCCACCATCAGTGAATTTCTTCACTGGTGCGCATCCCATGCTCAGCAAGTTACCCCATGCACATACAGCCAACTCTATTTTATATTTTTGAGCTCTGTTGGTCTGAGTCTTCTTTGTTTTCTATATTCTTCTTCTTTCTCCTGGTTCATGGGGTCAAATCCCCCTCTCTCTTATGTTTAGAACAAGAAATTCATGGGCCTCTGATGGACCCAGTTTCTTTACCTGATACTTTTTTATTTTTTGGCAAAATCGCTATTCGGCATAGATCTCAAACAGGAAGAACAGAGGGAGGAAAAAGGGCTGCCATACTTGCTGCTCACACGTGGGAAACTAAGAAAATATTTACAGCCTGCACAAGGTTCACCATGTTCCCGTATATTAATATTTTTGGCCCTCCCTCAGTTCTCTGGGACAGTTTATTTTTTATTTTTTTCATTTTGCTTTTGCTTTATAAAACATTTTGACAACTGGAGCCAACCGCTTCTTTTTTGGTTTTTAAGCTTAAACAGTTCTCTTTTTTATTTTATGATTTTTTTTTTTCCAACCAAAGAATGCTTTGCTCAGTGAATGGTTTCTGCCAGCCAGCATGCTTTCTTCACAGCACGGGTGATCATTACCTCGACTGCACAACAAAGACGTGAAGGCTTGAGCTGAAAGTGCCAATTTGTAGGGGATGTATTTGATGGCTTACCCAAGCTTCAGCTTAGGGGACTCAGAAGTTCTCTTCTTTCCACCATCATTATGCTTTCTTTAGTCACAGCCAAAGAACTCTTCCCTCGCTTCACAAATAGTCTATACTCCATGTGCCTAAAGTAACAATTAACATCATTCTCTGGGTCATATTGAAGAAGAGAAACCCTGCGTCCCTCCACAGCAGCCCACAGGCCCCCCTAGCAGGTCGGCTCTCCATCTGGCCTCGCCGTCAATTAGGGCTCCAATTAGAAGCCTCGCATCAGGCTGAGGGCGGCTTCTGCCCTGCCCTTTCCCTCCCGCCACCCCCCTCTCCCGTCCTCTCTTGTGCCGGCTTTTAGGATGTGAGAGAAGCCCAACCCCTGTGTGAATAGAAAAGCAAGCTGGTTGCAGGCGAGGAGAACCAAGTTTGATGTCAACGTGTGAATTCTGCTCAGCAGTCTTGGGCATGTGAGGTGGGAAAGGCCCAGGATCCCTCCTTGGGAGGTTGTCAGCAGTGAGAGCAGAGGGCATCCATGAGCTTTGACAGGGGGACAGCCCATTTCCCTGTGCCGGGACGTCTCCACGCGTGGGAAGCAGCCTGCTCGGAAAGTCCCATCTTCTGAGAGGGGAACTTGTGCCTCTCGAGATGTGGCTTCAAGTCACAAATTCTGAGCTTGAATGGGAAGTTCTAGGCAGTAATTCTCTATTATTCCAGAGATATTTTATTTAACTGGGTTGGCAGGGGGAGGGCTTCATGGCAACTTGAATGGAAATAGGGGATTGTTAACTCTCATGTTTGAACAGTACAGAGGCTTCAGGTAAGGCTGTATCCAGGGGTTCCAGTGAAGTGGTCAGGACCTGGTCTCCTCTGTCTCTTGGCTCTATGCTGCCCTGTGCTGGCTACTCTCAAGCAGGTCCTCTCTGGGGCCAGCAGCAGCTCTAGCCCCAGGTCAGGTGGAGGGCGTCCCTCTCCACATTACTCTTGCCCAAGTCTCAGGATTCACTCTGACGGGACTGTTGCGGGTCATGTGCCCATCTCTGACCAGAGGACAGATGAGGTGACAGGCGGACCAGGGCCACATGGTCACACTAGACATATGGATTGAGAGTGAGGCTTGTTGGTCCCACAGAGATGACTAAGGTATGGATGGGCAGACAGAGCTGGCAGATGCCCACCGCCCTGGGCATGGAGGCCAGCAGACACAGCGGGAGGGAATCAGTGTCACAGGTGCTTCTGGGTGTGACCGGGGTTGGGAAAGACAGTCACAGTATCTGGACCGAATTAAACCAGGGTGGCACTGTGGCTCCGTCTGCCTTGGATTTCCTTGATTTATAGACGTGTGACGATCTGGCTCTCACTCGCCTACAACTCAGCTGTCACTTCCACTTTATCTCTTATTTAAGACCTTATCACAGCACTGTGTGTTCACTGCTCCTTGTTCAGGGAAAAAGGATGAACCAGAGCAATTTTGCTTTTTATCTCCGGAGACAATCGACTTATCACTTATTACTAAGGCTGGCGGGAATCAGGATGGTTTTTATAGGAAAACAATTCTTTTGCTTTTGGGTCAAGTACAGAAAATGTTTTGCTGGCAAGTCCGTTGTGCTGGGGAACTGTTGAAGCTGATGTTTGGGTATCTCTGGGGGCACTGAGGTGGCCTTGCCAGTTGACCGGTCAGGCTATGTCCCCGCCCAGCTTGGGAGGCTCCAACCCACCTCTGGCCCCTTGCTGGTCTTCTACCAAAAATCATCTTCTCATCCATGTGTTCCTCACCCTACAAAACCAAACTTGGGGCCCCTGGGGGTTCACAGAGTTGTCCATTTGTCCTTGAGGCCCCTCCGCTTGAAGGAAAGAGGGGCTCCCCTACTTGAGGCTCATCCTGAGTTTTGGTGACCACATGCCCAGGGCAGACAGCTCTCTCTGTTGGTTCAGGTTGGGTCCCAGTGAAAAGCCTGAATTTGAAGAAGCTGTGGGTACCCCCACTCTGGGCTCTGGTCCCTCATAAGGATGCCCCCCAAACCCAGATCCTATGCAGCAGTGGTTCTTAACCTTTCTAATGCTGCGACCCTTTAATACAGTTCAGTTGAGTAGTACAGTTGAGAACCGCAGCTATACAGGAACCCCCCCCACAAGTAGGGAGGGATCACCGGCTCTGCACTCTGTCCAGGCAGGGCCTCTCTTTTAGAACAGGTGTTTTATATCACCCCTTTTATTGTCCTATGGTAAAAATCAGACATGCGTACTGCTCTATCTGTGATACTGAAGAAAGTCATAGAGACTAAGAAACAGGGTTTTGACTTGGAGACCCTCCAGGCTTGGCTGCACTGGGAGACGTGGTGTGAGGACAGACAGCTGTGTGTGGAAACCCCATGGTAGTGTCACCCAGTGACTGTGCCACCACAGGTGCCATTGACTCAGGGTGGAGCATGCTGGCCACTAGGACACCTCAGTGACAAGTGAGGTGACATGATTGTGTGAAGCAACCTCTGGTCTTAGCCGAATGCACCCAGCACTTTTATTCTTGGAGGTTTTAAAGTCAAATAAAATGGCACAAAAACGATTTGTGTCTTTTTATTTTTATTTTTGTAGAGACAGAGTCTCACTTTATCACCCTGGGTAGAGTGCCGTGGCGTCACACAGCTCACAGCAACCTCCAACTCCTGGGCTTAGGCGATTCTCTTGCCTCAGCCTCCCAAGTAGCTGGAACTACAGGCGCCCACCACAACAACCAGCTCGTTTTCTGTTTTGCAGTTCGGCCGAGGCCAGGTTTGAACCTGCCACCTTCGGTATATGGGGCCGGCGCCCTACTCGATGAGCCACAGGTGCCGCCCAAGATTTGTGTCTTTCTATGTGTGATATGACTTTGTGCTTATATGGGAAAGGGAGAATAGATCCAGGCTGAGAGAATTACAACAGGATTTTCATGGACAAAATGTCCAGGGGTTGTTCCCAAGCCCTTGAGGTGGGAGACTTTCTTTGCGGTGCCGCTGTCCTGCTGGATGTCACAAACCTCTTTCTTGGCACATGCCGTTGCCCTATCATTGTCATAACTAGAAAGTGCCTCCCTCTCCCAACATTTCTAAAATCTTCCAGAACCTATTGAGAATCCCTGAACCTCACAGCCATTCTCAAAACTCATGGAAGTCCTGGGGGGTGTCATTTTAAAGACCTTGATCTCAGTGCGAGCCCCCAGAGGTGAGTAAGGCATCCCTTTTTGTGTTAAAAGTGCTCATAGGCTGGGTGGGTTTCAGAAGGTTATGACATTTGTTAGTAAGAATCAATGCTTCCAAGTCCAAGGCATGCACTTATCCATTATTTATCAAACACTTACTGACACCCTACAAAGATCAATTAGATAGCATCAGCTCCTCTCTCAGAAGGCCATTATCTTATGATAAGTCCACTTGGAACCTTAATTTAACTAATTACACCTGCAAAGACCCTGTAACTAAAGTCACGTGACTTTATTTGGACCCAGGGTCTTTGCAGGTGTAATTAGTTAAATTAAGATGAGGTCATACTTCATTATTGGGGCCTTAGCCCAATCACTGGCGTCTTTATTAAAAGGCCATGTGAAGATACAGGGGCACAGACATAAGGGGAGTTCGGTCATGTGGTGATGAAGGCAGAGCTTGGTGTGAAGCCAAGGAATGCCAGCCCTCGTCACCTGCAGGCAGGAGAGGCCCGCACAGAGTCTCCCTCAGAGCCCTCAGAGGGAGCATGGCCCTGCTAACATCTTGATATTGAACTTTGAGACTGCAGAACTCTGAGGGAATAAATTTCTGTTGGTTGGGGCCACACAGTTTGCATTAATTTGTGACGGCAGCCTCAGCAAACCAGCCCAAGGGACACCCGGGGACATTAACACCCACGGTGCAGGTGCTGAGTGGTCCGACAGGGAGAATCTTGTGGGTATGGTTAGGAAGAGTCCCTGGGCCAGTTTTATAAGTCCGGGGAGAATTTCCATGAGGGGACCTTGAACAGAAATGTGAATCAAACGCCCAGCCTACCAGGGGCTGTGAGAGGGATGTGAGCGGTGTGTGTCCGGAGGGGGGAAGAGGCCGTCTCTGCACATGAACTTCTAGATAAACTCTGGGTCTGGAACTGTGCCCGGCCAGCACATTCCAGCCTCCTGTCTTGCGATGGACCCATCTTCTCCCCCCGGTGCTGAGGGTGCTGTGCAGAGGGGGCTGCAGAGTGTGCTCGATAGCCTTGAACTGCTGAGCACCCAGGCTACCCTCTCTTGGCCTCTGTCACCTTCATAACATGGGTGAGAGAATGGTGCCCACTACCCCGGGCTTGGAGAGGACGGGGGTCTTAGGACACAGGTCAGTTCATACCGCCTGAAGTCGTAGCATCTTCCCCAGCAGCATGGGCCACACTGTTGCCAGGTGTTCCCAAGCATGTGAAGTGCATGGGGTACATTTTATGAATGCACCTTTCCTGAAAATACAAAAATCAGAAACGAGAAGAAGGCAAAAGGACAGAGACCCTGGGGGACAAACATGTGACCATGGCAGAGGGGTGCTCAGGCAGGGTGCCGAGATGCTACCTGCTTTGGAGATCTTCCCGGAAACATCTGCCTGGGATGTTGCTAATATTCCCAGGACTCCTTGCAGACTGGTGCAGAAAACATCTCGATTGGCTCTGGGCTTTCTCCTGGAGTTGACTTTACTTGTAAAATGTCTACACATTAGCTCTTTTTAGAGCCTTCCCAGGAAGCAGGGGTTTTCGAAAAATTTCTGGGAAAGACCAGAAGAAAGCACCAGTCTTTTCTACACATACTTGCAAATTTCAATGGATGCAGCCCGGGTTAAAAAACAGTTAGGTATTTCTCATCTGGGATTGTCGGTGTTTATTGTGCACTTACTATGTGCCAGCATTGTGTGTGTGAAGTAGTTTTTGCATCATTCTGCAAGGTAGGTATTGTCCTGTCCTGCAGATGAGGAAACTGAGGCCCCAAATGGCTGTGCTACCTGCTCAGGGTAGATGATCACTGCATATAATGAAATCTAAAATGCCTTCGATTAGTAGGCTCTGTTATTGCAAGTACCACACAGATACTGTAACAGATTTAAGATGGGATTTGCTGTGGAAGACTTGGCAAGGAAGTAGCCCAGCACGTGTGACCCTGAGCTCTTCATGTTTGCAGGGAAGATGTGCCTTGCCTGGGCACGGCTGGATGGGAAGCACCTCAGAAAAATCTTAGGTGGGGGATCCTGCTGTCTGGATGCTCTACCCAAGGGTGGGGTGGTGGCCAAGGTGGTGGTGGTCTGATCCAGTATTAGTGACTTGTAGAGCAGGTGGCCTCTGGAGCTGGGCAGCTGTGTCAGTCTGTGTCTCTGGAGAGAACTCAATCTGCAGAGCCACCTCCTTGCTAAGTCCTCAACAGAGGGAGAAGTGAACCCCAGTACTATCAGGCTGGCTGTCCTCACTCTGCTGTCACTCTGACACCAGCCCATCAATCATGAGTTGCATCTCAGGTTTGGAGATGTTAGATGGAGATGTTGTGAAATAATATGTGTTTTAGAATATTGGAAATGTAGGAGCTAATCCTAGGTCTGGTGAGAATAGAGAGCCTGTCTCCGTGGTGTGAGGGGCACCTGTCCTGACCAGTTCTTTGCTTTTCTGCCAGGGCATGTTGCTGAGATTTTGCGGTGTATTTCCGGGGCTCCCTGCTGGTGTTGACAGTGAGTTTCATGTCTTAGTGCCAGGAGAAACTGCCCTAAGTGCAGTGGGGACAATAGGTGATGAGGTCCCTGTGGAGGGTGCTAGAGATTTGCTGTAATAGCCATCAGGTAAGGAACTGGGACAGAAAGGTGATGCTCGGCCCTTGTGATTACAGGTGCAGATGGGTGTTTGTAGGTGGTTCCAACAACCTGACCATCTTCTAGAACCTCAGATTTCTAACCAGAAAAGTGTCATCTTGGCTACCATCAGTTCTGGAAGCTTTGAAGGTTCACAACTCCACACTTTGTCCAGTTTAGTTCAGTTCATGCTAAAATTCATGCATTTGTTCATTTACTTATTCACAAATATATCTGAGTGCCGTGTGTACATGTGCAGAGGTGAGTAAGATTTGCACAACCCAGGGCTTTATTTACCAGCCCCAGGGGGTGGCAGGCCCCTGGGGGGTCTGGGGGATGACAAGGTAACATTAATGACTAAGCTCCAGGCTGAGCTCTAGGAGCTGCTGGCTGGAGGGCGGACCCTGGTGTCCAGTCCCACGTGAGCCTTGAAGGAGGGAGCTAGGGCTTCTTTGAGGGCCCACCCTGTCCTGGTATAGCAACTGGTCAAGGAGCTGTTCTGCTGTGTATGTGACACGAAGGATGGGGACCAGGAGGGTGGCAACGCCGGGCAGAGGGAACTGTGGACACAGCCATGTTCCTGTGTCCCAGGCTTCCACTCACTCTCTCCTGGTCAGCTCCTGCCTGGCCCCTCCTATCACTCTCCACTCAGCAGAGTAGGCTTGGCAATTACAGACTCTCAAGCGTGTGCTAAGGACAATGTAAGTGTGTGCCCTTAGGGTCAGGTTGAGGTTCCTCATGGTGGACAGAGGCCCTGCCTAGGCCGGTCCATTTACCTTGACCCTTCCTTCCAAGCTTCCCACCCCTGCTTCACAATCTGTGTTCTTGCCACACTGGCCTGGCTCCCTCCTAGGAAACACTTCAGGCAAATCCTAGCTCAGGGCCTTTGCACTTGCCATTCGTAACGTCTGCAGGCACTCTGCCTTTCTTTCTCTTCCTGTAGAATGTAGCTCTGGTGCCACTTCCTCCAGGAAGCCTTCCCAGACTAGGCTAGATGTCCTCCCTATCCTCTGGTACCACCATGGCCTTTTCCTACCACAGTGCACCTTCGGAGTGAGTTTTCACTGTTGAGTTTGCTCAACACTGAGCTCTCAGAGTCCAGATCCTGAGGCTCTTGGTTGTTCTCAGTAAATATTTGATGAACGAGACAATGAGTGACAGAGTGGGATGTGGCTGTTCCTTGTACACACTCATGCCAACTGGCTCCAGAGAACCACACTACTGAGGGGGGTCCTGAGCGTCTGTTCAAAGTGTTTGCAGAAATCAGGACAAGCTAGGAGCAAAGCAGGCCTTTGACCCTGTACCTGTCTTCCTCCCTCCCTCGTGTCTTGCTCCAGCTGTGAGCACGCTGCAGACCAGGGAGGGTGCACACCCTGGCTGCACCGCCCCCTGGCTGGGCCCACACAGCCCCCGCTGAGCTGCAGCTCAACCACACACAGTAAGGCAGAAGTACGAAGACCCAACTTTGAGTTCCTCAGCTCTTGTGGGTTTAAGTCAAACTCTTAGCATTACTTCAAAGTAGATTTTTTGGGGGGGTGGGGTGGGTATATTTTTTACCGAGCATGTTTCAAATCAAAGAGAGAGCATTTTTTCCCCCTCTTCTTCTTCCCATGAAAGGCAGGGGGTCTAAGACATTTTAATAGCTTTCATATTCCTTGCTCCAAATATATTATTTCAGCACAATAGTTTCTTTGCGGGAGAATTGCTTAAATGATTCAAAATGGATTTAAAAATATATTTCAAGTTTTAATTTTATGCACAGAACATTAATGAGCAGAGTGCCTTAGAGACTGCCTGTCAGTTTAACATATTCACAACACTCTCGGCACAGATGTTATTCCATCTAAACCCTTTTAGAGGGGAGGAAACCAGTAATTTTTTTCTTGGGGGATGTCAGAAAATATATTATTTTTGAAATTATATTTTGATCCTAGAATTCTGCACAAAATATCATTGTTAGGGTCTGAGTTTGTCAAGTCATTTGGACACCAAAACTTTCAAAACATCGGGAAGGGAACAGCAGCCCCAAACCTTGTGTTTGTTCCTCACCATCGTCTTCTCGGGGTGAGGACTTTGAGAGGCGGCACGTGGATGAGAAGCGATGGGAACTTGACTGAGCTGTGCACTTGAGTGGTTCCACATCTTTTCAACAATGGCAGAGGGCTGGACATAGTTACTGGGTTTGACGTGAAAACATTTAGAAAGAGTGAGTGTCATTTTTTGTTTCATCTGCCTGCAAATGCTGGCTCCCAGCATCAATGTTACTTTATCCTCTTTGCTTCTCAAATGATGGTTTGGACTCAAACCATTTCTGTGTCTGTGCATGCCAGCTAGAGTTCATTTGTTCACAAATAGGCAGACATAAGAGATGATCCTTCAAAGATGAGTATTTTCCTCCAGGGTGGTACCAGCAGTTTACTGTCTCACTCTTGTACCCAGCAGTGACACGAGTCTGGAGCAGACAAATGAGGTTGTGGTACCCTCCCACGTGCTGGGTGCCTATGGATAAAATAATCAGTCTCTCTAAATACTTCTCTGTAGAATGGGGGATTGACAGGAGCAATGCACAAGGTCATGGTGCACTGTCACAGCCCAGCGAACTTGACCTCCTCTCATCTGTGTTGTCGAAGTTTTCCTCCCTCTGTCCTTTGTGAGGTCTTTTCCCACCTGTAGTCCTAAACTCAGTGGGACCCTCAGAGTGAGAGGATGCCTCAGCCAGAGCTGATGCTTATTCAAACTGGCATCATGTCCACAGGGCTCTCAAAAGGACTGTTGGGCTCCCAGCCAGCGAGATGGTCAAAGAGAGCCCTCTGTAGAAAGCCCCACACCCTTCACACTGGCCCACATAAAGGGCCCTTGGCAGGAGGGCATGGGAGCAGGGACACAGGGCTTCTGGAATTTGAAGGGTGATCTTCTGCTATTGTCTCTGGCCACCAGTTCAGGGAGGTTCCAAGCACACGAGTTCCAAGTGTCAGATGTGGCTTATTCACTACCTGATCAGGATGGTATCTCAGTTGATGTACCAGGAACAGTTGAAAGCCCCTCTCTCCTTTAAAAAAAAGTACTTTATTCTTTGAAGAGCAATTTTAGGTTCATAGCCAAATTGAACAGAAGGTAAAGAGAGTTCCCATGTGGCCCCTGCCCACCCGCCCCAAGAGCCCCCTTTATCAACACCCTTACCCAGCAGGGCTTGCACCTCATTCTTGCACACGCCTCATTCTTGCCTATGCCTCCTTTGTCAGAGCATCACGGAGTTGGAATCATATGCTGAGCATGCTTTGCACACTGGCTTCTTTCACTTGGTAATATGCATTTGTTCCTCCATGTCTTTTCAGAAAGCTTCTTGAAAGCTTCTTTTTCAGTCCTGAACAATATTCCAATGCCTAGATATACTGCAGTTTATTTCTCTATTCATCTACCAAAGGACGTCTCAGTTGCCTGCACATTTTGGCAGTTACGAACAAAGCTGCCCTAAACATCTGTGGGCAGGTGTTTGTGAGAACTTAAGTTTTCACCCCTTCTGGGTAAACAGCAAGGATTGTGGTTGCTGGGTCATATGGTAAGCTATTCCGTTTTGTATGAAACTTTCAAACTGTCTTCCAAAGTGGCTGTGCCATCTCGCATCTAGCAGGGAAGGAACATTTCTGTTGCTCTATATCCTTGCCAGAGTCCGGTGTTGTCCTTCTCCCCCTTTTTAATGATAAGAGGTTGTATTTAGAAAATGGTTGAAGTAATGCACACTCAAATAAAGTTATGATTTTGCAGTGTGTATGGAAGAAGAAGTGCCCTCAGAGTAGCCAGGGTAATGAGCAGAACGGGGACGTGATGGGGATTTATCCTCCAGTAATCAGTACGTGCACCCCAAGTCCTGTCCCCATGTCAGGGTTGATGTGGGGGCGCAGACAGCTGGCTTAGCAAGGCCGGTACTAAGGTGTTACAACACAGAAAAAAATTGGAGAGAGCCAATGTTCAGTCTCGGAGAGGAAGGAGAGACTCTTTGGTAAGTGGGAGAAAATGAAAATGAAGCCAGTCCCCCATCTGTAGAGAAATAAATTCTAGGAAACCAGGTAGTTACAAGTAATACAAAGATTGTTGCAAGAAATGTATAACATAGCACTTACAATCTAGGGGCAGGGACGTGTTCCTAACCAGGATTGGAAACCCAGAAGCTATCAAGAAAAGATTGATTGATTTTTTTTTTTAACTTTCTGAACTTGGGAAGATTTGTAAGCCAAAGATACTACAATGATCAATCTGGAAAAAAATATTTATAACCAAGATATCATTCAGAGGATTAAATTCTATGCAGTACAAAAAAACCCTCAAATAATCCAGATGTGTTTAACGAGAAAAGTGAATGTTTTTCCCCCTCCCTTCAAGCCCCTTCCCTGGGGGGGGGGGATCTTTTTTTAATGGTTCGATGAATTTCCCCCTGGATGCCCTTTCTCCTCCACATGCTGCAAAAGGAATAAATTTCAGTTTTCTTTTGAGCTGCAGCATTGGGAAAGCAGGAGACCAAGCCGACTTCTATGTTTATTGATCGCCCCTTTCCCCAAACCTGTCATTTGCATCTCACCTCCCATTATTTACTTAATCTTTTCTTTTAAATTCACACGCTTTTAAAAACATACAGTTATTTTAAAAAGGAAACTTTAAGTCATTACCATATATGGGAAACCAGAACTATGTGACATACATAGAAAGCAGCAGCCTTAAAAATAATGAAAACGGATATGATCAAATTCCTGTTTGGTGCTGTAGCCACTTACCCGCTTTCTGTTAGAAGCGGCCTGGGGAGGTGTTACAGACTAGCTGGCCCCAGTGGAGACTCGCCTTGCCAACTCAGAGGGATTAAAAAGCAATGGCTTTGTCAGTGTGCATTTCAGTGGTATTTGGTGTCACATGCACCTCCAAAATCACCTTTGACCTCATGTTTGGGAGGTGTGCTCCCCTCCAAGAACTGTTAATTGGATGGGTACAAGGAGAAAGAGACAGGTCTTCTTAAAGTTGGCCCAGTGTAGAAGTCCATCTTCAATCTTTCAAATGCCGCAAATTTCCCTTAACATTAATGTCCCTTCAGAGGACACCTCAAATGGAAAGAAAATGTGAAAAATCCTACCACTATATTTTCCCCAAACTCCCATGCGGTATTTTATGACTTGAACTTGATAATGCAGTGTTTTGAGATGCACTGAAATATTAAGAGGATTTTGGCTGTAATCAATGGCAACTAAATAACCTTGCCTTTTATTATTATTCTTTTTAAATAAAGGCAGGAGTAATAATTTGGTGAAGTTTTTGGTGGTTAGCAGCCACTGCTGGGAAGGAGAACATTCATTTCTGGCAAGTCAGAAAAGAGAAATGAAGAATATGATCTCGAGATGTTGCTTTTTTCCTTCTTTTTCATCTTCATTTTTTCCCCTGACACTAATGAGTTTGTCTTTTTGACAAATTGATGTAGAAAAGCAGCACACCTGTGACCCAAAGAGAAATGGGAAAATATGTTTCATCATGAGAAGTTCAGATCTTGTAGCTTTTGCATGAATTTTAGAAATGATCACTAAAATATGCCTCTTCTGAGTCATCCTGGGATGAGTTCAGGGCTAGGCACTAGGGAACACAGGATACAGCCTGTGAACAAAAGGAGTATCTGAACCCACAATTGACTGTGCTGGGGAAGGAATTTGATTTCAAACAGACTATTTTAAAAAGCATCGCTTACTCTTGGTCTTAGAGGTATGGTGTGATTGGCTATCTTCCAAAGAACTCCAGAAAGAGAAGGCAGTATTTCAAAGTACTGTTTCTTTGTGGCATTCCTTTTGCCCTGTAATTACATGTTTCTGTGTGTTATTATTTGTTTAATGTCTGTCTTTCCCAGCTGTTCTCCATAAATGCGGGTTCTTCTTCTGCCCACAGTACTCACTCACTGTCTGGCACTACCAGCAGAACTAACAAAAATGGAATCGAAAGTTTATGACCCAATATATAAATATATAAAACAAACGAGCATGTTCAGAGTGATTAGCTCAATAATTGCAGACAGAGAGAGCATCAGCCTTTTTTTTTCTTTGTGGTCTCCTGAGGAGAGTTCAGTATCTAAAAAATCTCCCTGCATTGTCAAAAGCAAATGCCCTAATTAAGTTAATTCAACTAAAGCAAAAAAGAGGGGGGAAAGACTGCTGCTGCAGTGGTTTATTTTTTTCAAAGGAATCAGGGAGAATGGAAATAAGGAGGAATTCAATAGAGCAGTAACACTGCAAACCCATCTGGTTTACAGTCTCACTTTCTCATGCAAGCTTCCCTCTCAAGAAACCAAGTTCATAGCCATTAGCAAAATGATCACTCAGTATACATGGGCAGACTGGTAGGGTTGGAGTGTGGGGAGAGAAAGGAGGATGTGAACAGACAACACCGGTGTCCACTTACTCGATTCAAGAAGCTCGGAAGGGTTTGCTTTCCTAGTAAAGAGGCTCAGAGGGAGAAAGCTTGAAAGACTTTTGAAAATGTTTAAAAACTTTTTGAAGCCTGAATTAAAATAATTATTTTTATAAAATGTGTTATTTTATAGTTTTATTTTGAATATATCTGGAATAAAAAAAATAAGAAAAAGAAAAGATTTGACTCTTAGGAAATGTGGCCTTCAGTAAGCATCCCTTCTTTCATCAGGGAGGCCAAGAGGGCGATTGGGGGCCTGTGGGTATTGTTCCAGAAGAGGTTTGCTTATTTTGCATAGAAAAACAAAAGCAAAACAATTGCATTTCCAGTGTGAAGGCAGCTCCTGTTTTTTTCTGTACCACTCATCCCTCCTCCTTCCTGGGAACAAGCAAGAAGGTTGTGGCTTTCCTCAGGGCCTAGTATGAATGTCAGTTTCCTCTGTTCCTTAACAGCAGTATGGTCCTGAGTGTGCCCTGCATTGTCTTGACCTCAGTCTGTTCAGCTGTGAAGTGAGGGTGGTACGATACCAGCTCCTGGCTCACTGGGCTTTTATAGACGTGAATGAGGTGATACTAGCACAGCCACACATTTTACTTGGATTATAGTTACTGAAGCTTGTAACGTCCAGTGTCTGATTGTGGAAGTGAACTCTGGAGAGAATATTATGGAGGAGGGGGGACTACAGATGAGTCACAGTCCAAAGCAGACATGTGAAGATGCCCTTTGTTTTTTTGTTGCAGTGAACAGCACTCACAGCATACATTTATGCTCTGCCTCAGATTGTAAAGTGCTGTGCCCATGACCTTGGGCAGCATAAACATTCACACTTTATACACCAGGACACCCAGGCTCAGACAGGCTAAGTTACTTGCCTGAGGCCTCACAGCTAGCTGGGGAAAGTGCTCCCTGCATGGCAACTCTCCTAGTACCTTAGTTTTGCAGACCACAGGCCACCTATGACAAGGGTCCAATTTCCTGAAGACAAGTGCTCAGGGAGAGGGAGATCTAGTTTGCTTTAAAGAAAGAAAAAAAAAAAAAAGGTGAAGAAAAAAAGAAAAAGAGAGCCTGACAGTTTGTGACTGAAGATTTATACTAGCTGCACAACCCTTCAGGCAATTGGCTTACAAATCCAAATAGCATTTATTATCTCCAAAGTGAAAGGAAAACAGATCTTCATCCTTGTCCTGGTGATGCTCTGTGTGGTTGTGGGAAAGGAGGGATGTGGCCATGGAGGCAGCAGGGGGACAGGGCACAAGGAAGTAGGGTGCCGAGAGAGGAGGCCACGTGGCAAATGTTGGTGGGAACTGAGGAGGCAGGCTGTCTGCAGCTGATATCCAGAGCCTCAAGTGGGCAAAATGAGGATGGAGTTCTGGGGGGCAGAGAGGGAGGACCCGGCAGGTCCCCAGGGAGGAGTGCTTGGCCTATAGTTCTCTCTAACTTCCTCTTGGTTGGCTGTCGAGGTTCCATGGCAACCTTCTGGATCTGTGCATGCTCCCCTGTGGGTGCAGCAGAGACAAGCAAAGTTAGAAACTCATGCTCTATGAGATCCTTATTAATGACTTGAAAGCCAGAACTTGAGTTTTGAGAGGGACAGGGAAGAAGAGCTGCAGTTTTAGACTCCTTTGTTCTTACTTTAAATTTCTTTCAAAGCTGGGCATGTGGAGGTAATTGGGATAATAATTCTGATCTGGTATTGTGGAGGAATCACTCTGCCCATCAACCAAATGCTTCCACAATGATCAGGTTACAATGATCAGAGGGAAGCAATCTTGACAAAAAGGGCTGAAAGAGTAGGATTTTCTTGGTTGGAGTCCATCCATGACTTTTTATTCTCACCAATTAAATGGGAAACAGAACTGTTTGAGCAGATTTCAATCCTCAAATTGATGCACTGAGCTATTCTGACACTGAGGGACACTTGGGGGGCAGCTCTCTGTGTTCCAGTTGTTAAAAAGAAGGGCAGATTTCATGGCAAGAGGGTCTGGCCTGGCTGTCCTAGAGATTATGGTTACACTTCTGAGGGCCCTGGAATTGGATCTTGTTTGGGCAGGCCTAAGCACTGACCACACCGCTCAGTGTGCACCTGCTGAGGAGGTGTGCACCTGAGGAAGAAGGGGCCCCCTGAAAGGTGGCACACCCATAAGAGGGGTGTACATGCTGAGATGTAGTAGATATAAAGGCTGAAACCAGAGGGGTGCAGATGCTACACGTGTGGCCCTGATGAGGTGGGAACACTAGAGTGTCTAACTGGCATGACATGCAGATGCAAAGGGGAACCCCGAGGCAGTGTGCACCCTGAAAGACCCATGTTCTGTTGACACCTTGGCCAAACCAACTAATGGTAGTTCTCGCCTCAGGGACTCCAGGCTCTGTGGTTACCTAGTGAGGATGCTCCTGAATGATCATTTTCATGAGGTGGAGGAATGGATGCTGCTCCTTCTATGGGGCTTGAGGTGTCTGGGAAACCTTCTCCCCAAATGCTCTACCTGAAGTGCCCCAGCTAGACGTGACACCCCTCTCAACAGGCTCTTCCTACTTTCCTCCCTCTCAGGACTTGTTAACCAGAGTATGGTGTGGCGTTAGCAAAGTCTTGCTAGAAGGTGCTTACCCTTGAGATATAAATTATATCTATGCATAAGCCTACACCCATCTGCGTAGGGTATGTTTCACACCCACCCATCCATCTGCCCATACACTGATGTATTCGTATATCCATCTATCACCCACTCATCTGACAAGCACAAATTGAGCACCTATTGTGTACCAAGCACTGGGCTTGGCTCTGAGAGTAAAAGAACAGAGGTGGCTCCTGCAGGAATTCCAGTACTTGGTACAGAGTAGATGCTCAGACATGTTTGTGAATAAACGTATGATGAATAAATGGTAGGATGCTTAGAAACCATTTCCATGTCCTCATACTATGGCTCATGGACAATTGAAAAAAGGAAGGCTTTGGAATTTTGGGGGAGGTCACAGCCCGTGGAGGTCCTCATTTGGTGAACCAATCAGGAGGGAGAAGTCTGCATCTCTAAAACCACAACCAAGTTCTCTGAAACAATGAAGCAGGCCATGAGACACTTCCATTCTGGCCCATCCAGCTGCCACAGTGCAGCCGAGGCTTGAGGGTTTAGAATAATGAATTCCATCCTTACCATGTTGGTGACAGACAGAGGTAGAGATCCCAGGAAAGCACATGTGAGGGCTGAGAGTGGGGGTGGGCAGATTGCCAGGGGTGGGAGAAACAAAGGAGAGGTCTGTGTGAGGGGCCGTGACTGGGAGAAGTGAATAACATGCTTGGCAGTGGTTAGCTAACCACACAGTAGGGAGAAAGAGGGAGAGTTAGGGGGCCTTCTGCCTGTCGACAGGGTAGCCCCCGTTTTCCACCTGGGGCAAGGCCAATCATGTCTTCAGAGCCAGGAGAAAAGGTGGACTGTTTCCCTAATTAATGTATTTTTGCTGTATGAGTTCATGGCTTGAATGTGTGCCTACTCGCGTCCCTGACTCTGTGTGTGCGTATGTAGAAACAGCATGGAAGTACATGCAGTTTGTGCAGAGTTCTGGGTGAGTGATCTGTGTGAAAATGACTATCTCAAGGCGCAGTGTGATGTGGCGTCTTAAAGCTTAAACGCCAGGCAGACTGGAGTCAACCTCACTTCTAACATTTATCATGTGGGATCTTGGCATATGACTTAACTACTCCTTGTTTTAGTTTCCACCTCTGTAAAGTAGGGCTAATAGTAGCACCGACCTTGATGAGTTACTGTCAGGATGGAATGAAATCATCCATGTCAAGTGCTTAGAACAATACCTGACACATAGAAGAACTGATGTTTTGGTGCTCTGATTTACAGTCTCTCACATCTCGTATAATTTCAACTGTGTCTATGTGGATTCTATGAAAGTTTTGACTCATCTCACAATCTTAGCCTTAATTTATGCCTTTAATAAAAGCCCTTCCCTGGGGGTTCTTTGATGCTGTGAACACTGTTGGGAACCTGTGCATTAAGCACACATATACAGCCTGAATGTGCAGAGAGTTAATACTCCAAGGGAAATCTTCAAGTTATGGGGGAAATGGAAACTGAAGATAAATTATTCTCCAGGTAAATCTTTAGCTAGACACCCTTGAGTGGTATTTTTTCAGCACTTTAAAGAAGTCATTCCATTGTCTTCTAGCCTCCATTGTTTCCAAATAAGATGTCAGGTATAATTCTTATTCTTGTTCCTCTATCCATTAAGTATCTGTTTTTCTCTGATAACTTTCAAGGGTTTTCTTTGTTTGTTAGCAGTGTTATGATGTGACTCAGTGAATTTTTTGTGTGTGTTCATCTTGTTTGGGGTTTGCCGAGGTTCTAGAAGCTATACGTCTATATTTTCTATTAACTTTGGGAAATTTTTTAGTCACTGTTTATTTACATATGTTTTATGTTTCAGTCTCACTGAAACTACATATTTACCTTGTATCATACTTGATATGATCACTAATTAATACCGTAAAATTTTTGGTCATTTTTGAGGTATTTCCTACATAGATCATCATGTCATCTGGGAATACAGTAAGTTGTATTTCTTCCTTTCCAATCTATGTACCTTTTATTTATTTTTTCTTGTCTTATTGCACTAGCTAGGATTTCTGATACAATGTGAAATAAGAGTGGTAAGAAGCCATTTCTTACCATTAAGTATGGTATTATGTTTAGATTTTTGTAATGTTCTTTTATTAAGTTGAGGAATTTCCCCTTGATTCTTAGTTTGTTGGAAAATTTTTATCGAAAACGGGCATTGGATTTTGACAAGTGCTTTTCTAGATCAATTGATGTGATTATATGATTGTTCTCCTTTTGTCTATTAGGGTGGTAGATTAATTGATTTTTGAATGCTGAACCAGCTTTATATACCTAGGATAAATCTCACATGATCCTGGTGTATAATTCTTTTTATACATTTTTGGATTTAATTTGCCAATATTTGTGTGTGATTTTTGGTATTTTAAACATAGACAATTAATGTTATTTGTGAACAAAGACAATTTTATTGAAGATTTTTATCTGTATTCATGAGAGATATTGCTTGGTAGCTTTCCTTTCTTCTTGTATCTTTCTATGGTTTGGTGTTAGGGTGATCCTGGGCTCATAGAATTAGTTAAGAAATGTTGCAATAGAACTTTATTTCTGGACATTGACATTTGAAATTTATTTAATTTTCACATGTCACAAAATAACATTCTTCTTTTGATTTCTCCCTGATTATTAAAAAAAATTACTAGCTTAATAGTTGCACAAGAACAGGTGGCAAACATAATTTGTCTCACAAGCTGTAGCTGGCCCATCCCTGCCCTAAATCCCACCAATATCAGTCCTAGGTTTCGAATGAGGACTCAGGGCTGTATTTTAAAGGGTGACTTAAGCTTTGAAAGTATTTAATAGAACAGTTGCAGAGAAATAATAATGATGATAATAATAGATAATTATGAGATAGACACTGTGCAAGTACTTTATGTATATTATCTTCCTCAGTTCTCTCCACAGTCCTTAAAAGGAGTTACTATCAAATATCCATTTAACAGAGACACATGAAGCTCAGAGGGTCACATGCTAAGTGACAAAGCAGAGATTCAGGGTGTCTGAAGACTCCAGTCAGCTCTATTTTGGGGAGTGGAGTGGGGACAGGTTGGGAATGTAATTGGTATATGAAGTCTGAAATCTGGGACAGATTCCCTGTTATACATATATTAAAAGGATGGACATAAAAGATTTCTCTGGACTCAGAGGCTAGGGCAATCCTGCTTTCAGGTTTGATGGACTCATTCTCCTTTATTCCTGGTGATGCCAGGTTGGTGTGGACTTCACCTCTCATCATCTTCATGACAGTTTGTCTTCTCTGAATGACCAGCTCAGAGCCCACTGGGTTGGGCTAGATGTACATTAGTGAGAGATGCAAATTGCTGAAGCTCTGAGCCTCTGCACGCCATTGTGAGCTTTGGCATAATGTGTCTTATTACTGTTAAATGATGGTTAGGCCACCAGAGCTGGAGAATGTGTAATTTGACGTACAATATAATTTAACGAAAGTACGCATCCTGGCTCCTTAGCCCGGGCCACAGCTTCCTGCTTTTGTACAAAGCGATTTGCACATTAAAGTAATTGCAGAAACTTATGAGGATGGCAGGAAAGTTTACTCTTCCTCTTTATGGAGAAAACAAATGTGTTTTTCTGCAGACTCTGCCAAGGCTGGGTTTTAATGATTTCGCAGATGGAGCCAGCACATGTGAGACTGCCGGGTACAGCTGTCTGCTTTTCCCAGTCTGGGGGCTGCGTGACTGCAACCACGGCATAGATGTCCCTTCCGGCCGCTCTGTTCTAACCCACAGTGTCACTGAAGGTGGGTGTGGGGACCTGTTTGGGTGAGAACAAGGCCAGGCTGGCTGGCTGTTCATTGTTAAAGCAGCCTTGGGATTGAGTCCCTTCGATGCGCCAGATTCTACTAGAGTGGGTGCCCCTGGGTGGCCCTTGTCTCAGGTGGGAGTGTCAAGGCAGAGCCATTGCTTTTCCCCAGGACCCCTCGGTGTTTTGCTAACCACGTGCCCCATCAGATAAACCACTGGAGTACACACAACAGAGAGTGGATTGGGAATTCGCTTTAGAAAATTCACATGGCCATGAAGATTTTAACTAGTAGGTTGGTGTGGTTTTGGGCTATGAATTTTAAATCATTATAACTAGGCTCAAGCACATCTTTAGTCATCAAAATGGGCGCCATTACAATCAAGACATTGTTGCCAATGAGAAATAAGTTTGTATATTCCTGTAGCGTAAAAATCTGTGCTTTGCAATTCCATGAACTCTTAGAATTTTCTACATCCTGCTGGCTGCGGAAGAGTTTTCCCTGCAAAAAGTTGTTGCATGCTTGAAGAAGTGGTCATCGGTTGGTGAAAGGTAAGGTGGAATATGGTGGATGAGACAAAGCTTTTTTATTTTTTATTTTTTTTTATTTTAAATGCATGTATTGTATTATTCTTCATTACATTATTTCCTCCCCCACCCCCCAGTGGTAAGACAGAATTTATTTACAGAAAAGAATACAGAGAGACAAAACTTTGTAGCCCAATTCATTCAACTTTTGGAGCAGTGGTTGTGTGTTGTTATGGAGCATTGGGCCCTTTCTGCAGACCAAAGTTAGCTGCAGGCCCTGTAGTTTTCAGTGCCTCTCATTAATTTGGGGAGCACACATCATAGATTAGATGGGTTTTGTCAAAATTCAGAAAGCTATAGTGGATCAGACCAGCAGCAGACCACCAGAGAGTGACCGTGACCTTTTTTGGTGCCAGTTTGGCTTTGGGAAGTGCTTTGGAGGTTCTTCTCGGTCTAACCACAGAGCGGTCATAGCTTGTCGTCATATAAAATCTACTTTTTGCTGCACATGACAATCTGATTGAGAAATTGTTCATTGTTGTTGTATAGACTAGAGAAGACTCTTGAAAATGATATTTATTCTGATATTTGTCAGCTCATGAGGCACCCACTTATCCAGCTTTTTCACCTTTCCAATTTGCTTTATTAATTTATTTTCATTTCAAATTAATATGAGGGAAAAATTTTTTAGGTTATATTGTTCTCACTTCCAAGGTAAAGTGCAAGTTGTAAGACAGTCCCTCACCATATTAGGTGAGATGCCACAAAATGCCCTCCTTTCACGTAGCTCATTTCATAATTGCTAAGTCGTGGAAGCATGTCCATTCACCCATGAGTGGATTAACAAATTGTGGTAGATGTATACCATGGAATGCTGTCCAATTTGCTTTAAATGTAGAAGGACCATAGAATGGTCGACGTTGAATTCTTCATCTACTTCTCCTATAGCTGTCAGGATCAGCTTCAGCGATGGCTCTCAGCTGGTTGTTGTCACCTTCTGATGGCCACCCCTACACACCTCATTTTCAAGGCTCTCATCTCCTTTGCAAAACTTCTTGAACTACCACCACACTGTGCCCTCACTAGCAGTTCCTGGGCCAAATGCACTGTTGATGTTATGACTTGTCTCCGCTGTTTTATAACCCATTTTGAACTCAAATTGCTCAAATTTGCTTTTTGTTTAACATCATTTCCATAGTCCCAAATAATACAAAATAAACAAGTAATAAGTCATTAACAAAATCATAAAGCAAGAAATGCACTTTGAAAAGGTGTATAACATAAGCATGCTTATTTAAGAATGTATTCCAGTATCAAATAGCAAATTTCAATAATGCAGAAAACCCACAATTATTTTTGCACCAACTTAGTTTGGCTATATTGCAAAGACTCATTAATTGTCTTTTGTTTTGAAAAGAATTCATAACTTAGGTGCATTCCTTCATTGACCTATCCTCAGCATTAATAGTTTAGGAGAAAAGAAAACAAAACTGTAACAAGTTCAGGGCCTGGGTTTATGAAAAATACACTATTCAATATTGCAGTAATTTGCTACTGCCACTGTAACATATTATTACTACAGATTTAAAACAACATTAATGTATTGTGGCTTAAAACAACATTAACATATTGTTTTATAGTCCTGGAGGTCAAAATCAAGGTGTCAGCAGGGTTGTGTTTCTTCTGAAGACTCTGGGGAGGATCCACGACCTTGCTTTCCCCAGTTTCCAGTGACCACCTGCACTCCCTGGCTTGTGGCCTCTTCCTCCCTCTTTAAAGCCAGGGGAGCTGCATCTTCAAATCTCGCTCTGACTCTGGCCCTTCTGCCTCCCTCTTTCTCTTATGAGGATCCTATAGTTACTTATGTTGGACTTACCTGCTTACTCCAAAATAATCCAGGATAATCTCCCCATGTCAAGATCTTTAACTTAATCACATCTCAAAATCTTTACCATGTAAAGTAATGTGCACAGATTCGGTGGATTAGAAGTGGACATCTTTGGGGTGGCACCTGTGGCTCAAAGGAGTAGGGCACTGGCCCTGTATACCAGAGGTGGCAGGTTCAAATCCAGCTGTGGCCAAAAACTGCAAAAAAAAAAGAAAAAAAAAAGAAGAAGAAAAAGAAGTGGACATCTTTGGGAGGCTGTTATTCTGTCTTCCACAAAAGTATTCTGCATTAAATTTCCCTTTATTGGTGAGCTAAGGACATTTCCTAGGAAAAAGGCCATCAGTAACAAGTGTAGTTGGGGAACCAAATTACAAGATTAAAGTTTTTTGGGGAGGGTAACGGAAAGTCCTTTGAGCAGCTTAAGCAAAAGAGGGATGTTTGCTATTCCTGAGATCTCAAGACCAGGAGGCAGAGCCGGGCTCTGTGAAGGCTCAGAACCAAGAGCTCTAACGTGCCCTGGGTGGAGCCAGTGTCTCCCAGGAGCCCGTCTGCTTTCCCTGCCCTGCATTACCTCCCTCTTCCTCTGGAGGGCGGCTATTAGCTCTAGCTGCGGTCACAAAGCACCACGCATGTCTACACATGGTGTGGCTCAAACAACAGAATTTATTGCCTCATAGTTCTGGAGGCTGGAAGCCTAAGATCAAGATGTCACAGGGCTGGTGTCTTCTGGGGCCACTCTCTGTGGCTTGCAGATGGCTGTCTTCTCACTGAATCTCCAGTGTCTGTCTGTGTCCGGATTTCCTCTTCTTGTACAGATATCGTCATATTGGACTTGGGCCCACCAGTGTGAACTTATTTTAACTTAAATGCCTCTGTAAAGACCTCTCCCAACACATCACACTCTGGGGTGCCGGGGTTAAGGCTGCAACATAGAAATTTTGGGGAGCAAAATTTAATCCTTCACACTAGTGCTCTCCTGAGTACCTGATCACTCCATGGCTTCTGCTTGTGCAAATCTTCAAGCAGCCAGCCAGGACTATTTAGGCCCCTGAACACCATAACCACGTTCTTGGAGGAGAAAATCTGGAGAGTTTGCCTTGGGTGAGGCCATCAGCCTTGCGCTATGAAACCATGATCAAAAAGTTAAGGGACCTGTGGTGTGTTAGGGCAAGTCAGATGATGCAAAAACACTCAGATCTTAAAGGCTTAGTACAGTCACTGTCATTCATGGCACAGCTCAGAGTTGGCTGGCAGGGTGCTGCTCCATGTAGCCTCTCAGGGATCCAGGCCTGTATGATAGAGCATAGGGTTAAAATGTGCTAGGCAGCAGGGACAGCGTGATCTGGGAAAAAGCCAAACATCACTGCTGGCCCTGAGTACTAAAAACACTGCTTCTAAATACTGTCTCAGCCCTGAGTCATATATTAGCAGTGATAAGAAAAAGGCAAGACAGCAGTACCGTAAACACAATGTGTTAAGAGTTCAGTCATGCAGCTAAAGATAAACTCCTTGTTTTGTGACATTTACCCTCTTGTTGAAGCTTTCCGCTGCCATGTATTTTCTCATGTCTGATTTCAATAAAAGTCTGGGAGGATCATTGGGATGGGCCTCACCCTTGTCTCTCTTGTGGAGGGCTTGGGGTGTTGGCCTCCTGCGTTGCTCAGTTTAATGTAAAAGGACTGAGTAGGTGTTATTCATTTGCATCAAGGCCCACGGACACAGGCCCTCACAGCAGCTCTGTGGAGACAACCGGGAAGTCTCAGGGGCTTCATCTGAACCCACAGCTTTGCTCCACTTAGATTCCACAAGGTAAAGGTCATATGAAGTCAAGTTGGATCTTGAATATGAGGGGCACAGTCCCTATTTCTGGTTGCAGGGTGTCCCAAAAGTTGCCCCTAAAGTGACCATACACAGTGAAAATGGGAAATTGTAGCTAAATATACATTTACTTACAAAATATTCATTATAAAATTTTACAAAGAGGTGGCCAACACGGAGAGAATATTTTGAAAAATTTCATAATAAATATCGTGTAAATAACAGTACTGTTAAGCTATAATTTCCCATTTTCTCTTTGTGTGGTGACTTTAGGGGTGCCTTGTGAGACATCCTGTATTAATAGTTCCCAGAAGGTCTATTTCCTCTTCAAGCGAATGAACCCCCAGGGGTACAGCCGAATAGCTCACCAAGTGTCTCTTTGTTAGTGTGTCCAACTGTCCAGTTTTTCTGGGACTGAGGAGGGGTCTCAGGGCTTTAAGTTTTAAAACTAGGACTGTCTCAGGCTAACCAGGATGAGTTGTTCATGCTTCTGTTTGTTCAAATACATATTTTCGATAACTGAGATGACTCTGATTCACCACCTTGGAATTAAGGAGAAAGAGAGGGAACTCTCTGCACAACCACACCCCTTCCCTGCTGACAAAGGTCTGTTCTCCAAATCTCATTGATCAAATGCTCTTGTTTAACGTCTGGCCTATGGACTGAAGGCAGTCTGAGACTCATTGGGTGGGTGGGCAATGGTGTGGGCACAGTGATTTTAAAGGCCTGTCACTAGGTCTCATGGTTGAGAAATTTTAGTTTAACGTACAGACGTTTACTTTCTCTTGAAAAACACGTGCTGGCTCTATTTCTTTGTGGTGACAATTGTCTAGAGCTGTCAAGTGGTTTCCCACTTTGGTTGGGGCCCTGAGCTTTCTAGTTTCTAACACACGCTGCCAGCTGCTGTTTGCTCTTGTGTCCAGCCCATGGATAAGGACATCACCCGGCTGGCCACTGAGGCAGTTGAGTTTGCAAGTAAGGGGATTTTGTCTCTTACCTTCAATCCAATCAACTTTAGAAGAAGAAATCTAAGTCTTTGTTTCTTCTCAGGAAACACTGATCTCTTTGGGGGAACTTGTAAATGTCAGCTCCTATCCCAGTTCCTAGCATCTTGGATTTTGCTTTCACTGGACAAAGCAGCCAGGAGAAAGGCACTAGCTGGGGAAAACTTTTTAAATCATTTTTTTCCTCTGTTGATGTTGAGTCAATTGAACCCTCAGCTGGCTTCTGCCCACATGGGAACCTGCAGCCAGCCCTGGGGAGCCTCAGCCCTTCTGGGGACCTCAAACCATAGTTATTCGCTTGTCATTTTTCTTAGCAACAAGGTCTCTGCTGTCTTTTGGGCTTGTCTTGGAGAATCAGAAGTTTCTATTTATCAGCCAAAGAGGAGGCTGAAGGGTTTGATGCTTGCTTTGAAATTGGGGCCTGGGCTTTGGATTGTGTTCTAAGTCTCACAGTGTGTATGCTTTTTACCCCAAATCAAAAGCAAGAGGAAAAAAGGGCAGATTGTGGTAAAGATATTGGAAAAACACTAAGAAAATACTGTCCCAGTTTATCTCTAAAGCAGTGGTTCTCAACCTTCCTAATTCCACGACCCTTTAATACAGGTCCTCATGTTATGGTTGGGGCTCACCACAACATAAGGAACTGTATTAAAGGGTCGTGGCATTAGGAAGCTTGAGAACCACTGCTCTAAAGGATGCAAGCTCAGTCCTTCTGATAAAGCACAAAGCTGTGCCATTTTCAACTCCAATTAATCCTTAAGTAATTAGAGGACTGTCCAGAGGGCTCATAAAACACAGCTTCGACGTGGTGATTCCCAGGGTGTGAGGGAGGGGTGCATAGCTACCGGGTCTCAGTGGCCAGGGCAGTGAGTGAGTCCACAGTGAGATATTTTTAACTGAACGAATGTCTGCTGAGTGTCTGACTAGGTGCTGGCACTATGCAAGTCCCAGGGTTGCAATGGTGTCTAAGGTGGGACCTGCCTCTGTCAGACTCTGAGGTGAGGACAGGAGCAGCCTACCAAGGAAATGTCCCCAGGAGATGCCACTAAGGGGAGCAAGTAGCAGAAAGGAGGTGACTTTGGTGATTCCCAGTCAGCCTGGAGCCCTGGTGCTGAGTTACCCTCCGAGCTGTCCTGACAGGTGCTGCCCAGGAGGCACTCCTCTGAAGCTTTTGACAGGTGTGGGCCTCATCAGCAGAGCTCAACAGCGCAGGGATGGGTACACAGGTGCAAAAGGGATTCCAGGGTGACTATGGGGGTTGTCCATGTGTCCCACTGAGTGCAATAAAGACATGGCTCCTGTCCTAGTAGGTTCTGGCTGCTGTGACAGACACCACAGATAGGGCAGCTTTAACAACAAACATGTTCAGGAGTCGGGGAGTCAGTCTAAGATAAAGGTGGCTGATGAGGGCTTGCTTCCTGGTTTTCAGGTGACTGTCTCCTGCCTGTGTCCTCACGTGGCATAGAAGAGGGAGAGAGCTCCCCAGAGAAAGGGCACTAATCCTACTCATAAGGGCCCCAACCTATTCCTCTCCCAATATTGCCCATTTGCTAATACCATCATATTGGGGTTTAAGATTGCAACATATGAATTTTTAGGGAACACAAATATTCTGCCTTTAGCATTCTACTCTGAACACCCCAAATTCATGTCCTTCTTACGTATGAAATATATTTATTTCATTCTACCAGCCCCCAAAGTGTTAACTTCTTCTAATATCACTGAGGTCCAAAGTCTCATTTAAACATTATCTGAATCAGACATGCATGAGACTAAAAAAAAAAAAAAAAAAGAAAAGAAAAGAAAAGAAAAAAGGGGAAAAGAAAGAAAAAGAAATTAAAGAAAAGGAAAAAAAAAAAAAAAAAGAAATAGGGAAGGAGGAAGGGATGATGGGTCCTGGGCAGGGCAGCCTCCATGAGATCTTTCGTCTTCAGAATAACCCTCTTTGGCTTCACGCTTGTTTTATTGTTGGACATTTATTTACATTGTTTCCAATTTTTGTTATTATCAACATTAGCACTGGGATCAATAACCTTTTCATGTCTCCAGCTATGAGGAATCACCTGTCTAAAGCTTTGAATTTCTGGCTTTGCTCTCCCCAGAGAAAGTAACCACTTTACGTGTTAACGGGTAAGCTGAATGTAGCAAGATATCTGTAGGTGAGAGCCCGTGGGTTCTGGACTTTTAGGTACCTTATGTGCTAGTACTGACTTGCCGGTGTTATTATTATTGTTACCCGCTTTATACATGGAAGCAAAGAGAGACAGCGGCTGGCTGGCAGCCTGGATGCAAGCATGAGGCCGGGAGTGTCTGCTGCCAGTCACTGAGCTGAGCCACCCACCGAAAGGGGCCTTCAGTGCCGTGTCTGTGGGTGGTGGGAGTCCCAGATGTAGGGACACTGAATTGGAAGGTGAGAAGGACTCTTTGAGGGAAATTCTGTACTGTAAGGCTTTCTTCCAGCCCCACCTGGGGTCTGATTCATCAAGGATCCCAAAGCTCATGTGGAAAGTGCCAGAAAAGAAGGGAAGACAGAAAACTGGGGCGTGTTGGCTCATGCCTGTAATCCCAGCACTCTGGGAGGCCGAGGTGGGGTGGATTGCTTGAGCTCAGGCCTGAGCAAGAGGGAGACCCCATCTCTACCTAACAATAACAACAACAACAATAAAACTAGCCAGGTGTTGTGGGCGCACCTGTAGTCCCAGCTATTTGGGAGGCTGAGGCAAGAGGACCATTTGAGGCCAAGAGTTTGAAGTTGCTGTGAGCTGTGATGCCATAGCACTCTACCCAAGATGATAGAGTGAGACTCTGTCTCAAAAAAAAACCAAAAAACAAAATAGAGAACAGAGCCTCTGAGTGTACACAGTCACTGAATGTCCTCCATTCTGGGAGGTGGGAGCCTTCATCCTCATACCACCATCATCACCATGTTCAGGCTCATTTATACATATATGAAGGGAGATGTATTATTACAAGGAATCAGCTCACTCAATTATAGAAGATGAGAAATCCCACAATTCCCCACCTATAAGTCGGAGACCAGGGAAAGCTAGTGGTGTGGCCCCAGTCTGTGTCCAAAAGGCCCATGACCCAGGAGAGCCGATGGGATAAATCTCAGTCCCAGTACAGGAGACCCCCCAGGCAGGAAAGTATGGAGAGTGGGTTCCTCCTTCCTCCACCCTCCACTCTGTTCTATTCTGGCCATCACTGGATTGGATAAGGCCTCTGTGTTGGAGAGGTCTGTCTTCTGAGTCCACCAGTTCAGAGAGCTTCCGGTAAGGATATGCAACCAGAGGTGACTTATATTTAGAAGCTGCACTTTAATGCCATCCCCAGGCAGTCTGTGTGCAGGTTAGAATCGAGCGACCCTGGTCTAGCACATTAGATATGCAAATCCTGTCTTCCGGAGAGGTGTGAGGGTTGGGACCCCACTTCTTAAGACCCAGAGCCACCAGTACATTATTTAGTATAAAATAGCTACCGAATAAATTTGGTTTACTGCCATCCTCTGCTGTCCCTCACTACTCAGACACCAGCAGTGGAGGGGACTCAAGCACTTCTAGGCAGAAACACACACGAGTAAAGAATCTGCTATGGAGTTCTTAACCCGCCACTCCCCAAACCAGACGCTGAGCTATGGGGATACTCAGGTGACTCGAGCAAGGACTCTGCCCTCAGGGAAATCACGGTGTCCCAGGGGAAAGTGAGGCAGGAACACATAATTACAATCCAGTGGGATCAGTGAGGTGACCCCTGGGAGTAGAGAATGTGAGCTGGTCCCGGCTGGGGGAAGGCGAGGAGGGCTTCCTAGAAGAGACCCTTCCTCACTGAGTTCAAACAGATAAGCAGGATTTGGGTGAAGCAGAGAAGACAAGTGATGGGACCAGACCAGGAGAGGTAAGGGGCGTGGGGACACCAGGTATGGGCTGGAGCTGGTCAGGAGAGGGAGGCAGGATCAGGTTGTGGAAAGTTCCAGGGGCCACGGTGTGGAAGGGGAGACCTTTAAAGGCCTTGGAAGTATTTTAAGTAGAGAAAGAAAGGTCAGCAAGGCCATGTATTCAGGAGGGGACCCCCACCCAGGATGGAAGATGGGCACAGGGGTGGTATGTGGGGTGAGGCTGCCCCTCACCCCAGCACACTGTGGGGAGGCCCCGGAAGCCTAGTAACCAGACACCCCAAGGTGCCAAGCATGCTGCAAACTGCCTCCAGCAAGAACAAGGAGGCCAAGATGTTATTCTTCATTTCTGTGGAATTTACCTAGTCCTTCTCTGAAGTTTCCCCCTGATACAAAGAGCAGGTGCAAAGTCCTGGGAAGAGAGGAGGCACTGGTTCCCCTGAGTCACATCTTTCTGTTTCTTTCTGTGAAGCCTCCAGGCTTGAGCTCATTTCCCTGTGGCTGGGTCTGGCCCCGAGGGTCAGGGGCGCCTGGACCTCTCTCCTACCATGAACTCCTCCCTGACAGTGCTTCCTGTGGGTCTGTGCCTGGATCATTCTCAACAAGGCTGTGATAAAAGTGCTGTTGTTGCCCTTTTTGAAGGTGAGGAATTGAGGCTCCCAGAAATTGGGGAGCTCAACCAGGTCCCCTGATTCCGTTTGGTGGAGCTGAGATGGGAGGTTAGGCCATTGGGCTCCAGACCCTTTGCCTTAACTGCCCTGGCTCTTAAAGGCCACTTCCGCATGCGGTTATCTTTGGACAGCTAGGAGGCTATGTGGTTCTCGCTGTGCCACGGAGGGCTGCATGGGGCCCGCAGGAAGCAGCCTGCGCGGCAGAGGCCACCCTGTGGGTGCAGAGAGATGTCTGCTATGCCCCCCTCTTCCTTTCCTCCATTTCCTTCTCTTCCCCTCACTTCTTCCTCCCCCGCCGTTTCTTTTCCTCCCCTCCCCTCCCCTCTCCTTAGCCTCCACTCCCCCCTCCCTCACTCCTTCCTCCCCCATCTGTGTTGGGCACCAGTGTCACTCCAAGAGGAGTAAGACATGGTCCTTTTCCTTGTGGGAGTCACAGCCTGGTGGGGAGACAGACTCATCAGCCCATAAACTCAAGTGACACGACAATTGTGTCAGGAGAGGTTTGTGTGAGAGGCACGGGGACGCAGCTCAACCCCTGCCTCCTGTTGCTTCCTGTCTGGCTGAGGGGTTCTGTTCCGAGTAACATAGGTGCCCTCCTCCTGTGCCCACTTGCGCTGTTCCTGTAAAGTCCTATTCATCTGAACGCCAGCTGATGAGGTTGAGTGGATTCAGACGGAGCACCTCATAGCCTATGTGGGGCCACAAGTAGAGGCACCCTGTGCCACCTTTGGGGTGGAGAATGTGGTTGTCCCTCTCCTGACAGACCCTGCCCCGAGCCAGCTGGCTGTAGCATCAGAAGGACGTGGACTGTCAGCACTGTGCTCAGAACAAACACCCTCACGTGGTGAGACGAAAGGTGGCGTTTGTCCGGGTGGTGGCAGGCCCACCTCTCCTGGGCTTCCTAGCACCGCTGGGTGTGCAGTGAGGGCTCCCCTGCACGCGGTGGGGAGCGCACGATTTCAATGATTCCCAGCCATTCATTCGATGTTTTCTTGTTCTGAACCGTGATGACTCTTTTTCTTCTGACCTTCGCTCATTGTTCTAGACGTTGCCCAATTTTTTTTGTATCCTGAAAAACTTCTTAAAACTCTTCGCTCCTACAGTTCTGTCTTTTCACAGTCACAGAATGGGCAGCCTTTGCCACACCTTTCCCGGTGGGCTAATTGTTGCCAACTTTCTTTGGAACTGAGCACACCTGTGAGGTAGGGCCGTCCCAACCTCGTCCTTTGCACCGACGGCAGTGTCCCAAACAAGTCTAGCACTGATGTTCTCCCGTGTGTCCTTTTCAGCAGTTGCCTTTGCCAGAATTGTATCTTTTTTAATTATTACTTTGGGTGTGCCCCTATTTTGTGTGATAATTATCTTTCTTCTCTTCAGTCCCAGAGCAACAGTTATAGCATTGCACCTTCAAGCTCGAGAGCTCAGGCATCTGCACCAAATTTGAAGTCTTTGGCATGAGTTCAAGGGAGATGAGAGCCAGAGGATGAATTCTGGCCTCGTCTGTGAAGGTCAAAGCATTTTTGCAGGGAGACAGGCTGGGTACTGGTGTGGCCAGGCTGGCTGTCAGGATGAATGAGGGGCAGGGTGCCCACCACAACGAGTCCCTGTCTGACATTTCTAAATCCCTGCTCCCAGGGAGCAGGACTGTGGAGGACCCCCACCCATTTCACCCAACTGCCCACATTATTTTATTTTTTAGGACTGTCTTTGTTATTCTCAGGCATTTGTTTTCTCAAAAAAAAAAAAAAATTTATACCCACTTGTTAAACGCTACGTATCTCTGGCCCCCCGAATCTCACTGATACGGTGTTCGGAATGATGTTTAAATTGACTCATTTATTTGGGAAGAGCTGGTATTTTCACAAATATTGAGTCTCCCCATGCATAAGCATGGTTTGTCTCTTCATATTTAGGTCTTCCAGAACGTAGATTTTTGGAGTTATTCCATACTTCTAGGTATTGTATAGTTTATTTTTTCCTTAAAAAAGTCAATCGTATTGCTTCTTGGCCTTTTAGCTCGGATCAAGTGTGAAACAATTGATTGCCGTGAGACTATTTATGTGTTTAAGTTAAACTTTGTGTCCACATGTCTACTTTATTTGCCTTTCAAAGAACATGCTCTTAAATGTATTTATAAATTCTATGTTTAGTTCTGTTTTCTAATTTCTTAATTTTTTATTTTATCTCTATTAATTCCCTCCTTCTGCTCACTTTGGTTTATTTTGTTCTTTTTTTTTAGTTCTTGTTTTGACTGCTTTCTTCATTTAGTTTAGTTGTTTATTTTTTAAACATAAAAACATTTCAATCTCTTGTTTGTTTGTTTTCTTTTTTTCCTCCAAGTACAGACTTGGCCACATCCCATACACTTTTATGTGGATTTCGTTGTTTTTGTCTTGCTTTATAAATAATCTTGAATTTCAGTTTTTATTTCTTCTTTGACTGGAGTTATTTCATAAAGTGATTTTTAATTTCTAGCAGGTTGGAGCTTCTTTTTTCTTTTTGTTCTTTTCCTGTAAGGTTGGTGAATATTACATTGTCTGTATAGTTTCTACACTTTATGTGGAAAATATTACATAAAAGTTTGCACTAGGGTGGTGCCTGTGGCTCAGCGAGTAGGGTGCCAGCCCCATGTACTGAAGGTGGCAGGTTCAAACCTGGCTTCTGCTGAACTGCAAAAAAACAGAAAACTAGCCGGGCGTTGTGGCGGGCGCCTGTAGTCCCAGCTACTTGAGAGGCTGAGGCAAGAGAATTGCCTAAGCCCAGGAGTTGGAGGTTACTGTGAGCTGTGTGACGCCACGGTACTGAGGGCAATAAAGTGAGACTCGGTCTCTACAAAAAAAAAAAAAAAAAAAAGTTTGCACTAAAAGTTTTCTTTTGATCAAATTTTTATGATAGATTTTTCTGGACATTCGTGAATTTTTTTTTTCTTAAAGTATGTTCTCTATTTTAGGGATATATCTATTTGTCACACGTTTATTTATTTATTTATTTTTTTGAGACCAAGTTTCACTCTGTTGCTCTGGGTAGAGTGCTGTGGCATCATAGCTCACACCAACTTCAAACACTTGGGCTCAAGTGATCCTCTTGCCTCAGTAGCTAGGACTACTGGCTTCTGAGTAGGTGGGACTACTGGTGCCCACTACAGTGCTTGGCTAGTTTTTCTATTTTTAATAGAGACAGGGGTCTCTCTCTTGCTTGGGTCTTGAACTCCTGAGCTTAAGCAATCCACCAGCCTCGGCCTTCCAGAGTGCTAGTTTATTGCAGGCATAAGCCACCATGCCCAGCCTATTTGTCATGCATTTAACAAATGTTTATTGAACGGTCACTAGTTGTAGAATATTAGGCATTGAACACACGAAAAATGAACAAGACATGAGACCTCCAGGGCTTAAATTCTAGTGAAGATGGTTAAATAGATAATTACAAATACTGACCACAAATGTAATAAGTAGTGTCTCCTATAGAGCCCTTGGGGCACCCTGGTCAGTTTTCTTCATGAAGAAACATTTAAACTTAATAACATTTCACATTTGTTTGCTTTAGATATTTTGGTACTATGTTACTTAACGCATAGAGGTTCATGACTATTGTACCATTATTGGGCATACCAGCTGGCTTTTGTATATGTAAATACAAAATAAACTTCTTTGTTTACACTTTGAATTCTGCTGCCTTGTATTTCTAATCATCCATCTCATGGCCATTTCTTTGAGTTTCCCCCACACTGAATCTTTACAAGTCTCTCTTGCATATCTTGATATATTTACTCTTGAGGGGTTTATTTGATTTTAAGAACGACTCTTGTCAGCAGCATCTCAGCAGATGTTCTTTTTGAATCCTGCTGAAATGACTTGAAGTGCCCTTCCTATTCATAACAGGATAAACAAGCCATTTAGATGAATATTTAAAGAAATTATTAATTTCATGGTAGCTGATCACTTGCCGGTTACTGTTTTAAGCATTTTACATAAACTTATTCCTCTGATTCTTGAGCCAATTCTCTGAGATAGGAACTATTTCACACCCATTTTCAGGTGAAGAAACTGAGGCACGGAGAAGCTAGCCAGCTTGTGCTGAGTCTGACAGCTTGGACTTGGCTCCAAAGTGCGTGCGTATGAACTCTGGAATGTGCCCCTTCTCTTTTCCCATTGAGAAGTCAAGAACTGAGGCCAAATCACTCAGGGGGTGGGAGCAGTCAGGTAGCATGGCCAATAGTCTTGGTCTTCCCAGGCCCGAGGGGCATCTTGGATGAATCTGTGCTGAGACGAGGTCACTCCAGAGTCATCTGCTTCCCTGGCCCTTGGTCCTCCTGCCACCTTCTACTATGTTAGCCTCCCAGCATCCTCTGCAGAGGACATACAGGGGACCATGTGGAACTTGGGGTACGTGCAATGACTCAGCATGGAGGGAGTGGTCAGGGCACAGCTCTTGTTGAGGTCCCCTCCTACCTTCCCCCTACAGAAATCCTAGAAGCAGTCCAGGAGGACGAGGAGGGCCTTCAGGGTAGGGAGTAAGGCCTCTTTTGTGCTTGGCCTAGGACGGACGGTATGGGAGGATCAGAGCTGGGATGAGGATGGGCCTGGGTGGTCATCAAAATGGCCCAGTTGAGCAAGGTGGACAAGGGGTTGTGGCCCCCAGGAGTGTAGCCTGTGTGCATAGACACTTTGGACATGAGTGCATGCCCTTTTTACTCTGAAACATGACAATAGTCAAATGACTTCAATGTGTCACCCTCAGGCTCCAGGAATTTTGCAGCTCCTGCGGTTGGCCAACCACCATGGATTTTTAATCATAATAAACAAGACCTCTGAGCAGAGGGTGGTGAGCCCTTCAGAGGGGCTGAATGGGAACTGAAAAAGCCATGGTTTCCCAGAGCTCTTTTCTGGGGTTGCTGCTGTGCTGAGTGTTTTCAGTCTTGAATCTTGGTGAGGTAAGTACTGAGAACAGCAGGTCCCCTGCAAGGCCTGGGAAAATAGAAAAAAATCTATCCCTGTGGGTTCCCTCTTGACAAAGACCTCCTGTTCCTAGTGGACCACGTGATGTCTGGTGATTAGGGGAGCCTGATCTCATCTGGCTTGGAACTGGTCTGGGATGGATGGGCCATTGTGAGAGAAGTCCTGAGATGAGGACCACTGCTTTAGGGCCACATAAAGCAAATACAAGAAGGCTGCATTCAGCTGCAGTTACGTGGACTCTGCCTGCCTGGGGGGCTTCACACAGCTAGGCTATGGATGGGTGTGTTGTTGGTTCTGGGCTCAGCTGTCAAGTGTGTCCTCAGGGATCCAACTTTTCCTGTTTTTCTGTTTCACTGTCCTTAGCATATTCACTTTTCTTCCTCATGCCTGTTACCTCATGGTCACATGATGGTGGCCATAGCTCCAGGTATCACATCTGAGTTCAGGGGAGGAGGAGAGGGGAAGAGTGATGCTAATGGCACTATTTATCAGAACAATAAACGCTTTCCCAGAAAAGCTGCCATCAGACTTTCACTTGGAATCTAGGCACATGGCTGCTCCTAGCTTCAAGGGAGGCTGGGGGAGTGGGGAGCAGGATTTCCAAATTGGCTTGGATGTCTCATGATCCACAGCTGGGCTATTGCTGCCCCAATCCAGCTTAGAATGTGTTCTCAAAGATGGATGTTGGGCAGAAAACAGAGTGAAACGCTACAGTCCAAAGAAAACAGAGCTTTGCTGCGCCTCCCTTCCCTTACAGAATGAACTCTGTCCGCACATAATGCTGGTGGATCAGCTAGACAGGAATCAGTGCTCGCTGTGTCAGGCACTGGGCACTAAAGCACAATTTCATCTTCTCAAGGACCCTATGACTTGGGTACTATTATTATTTTCATTGTGCCAATGAGACAACTCGCAGTTTTTGGAATAACTTGCCCAAGGTCAAATAAATTTCAAGAGCTAGAGGAAGGATCAAGTTTGCTTCCCCAGTGCGGTCTGGGAACCACTCAGTACTGGCCTCTCCTCCCAGGGGAGTCTGGTCGGAGTTCAGTCTCCTCTGGTCTGAGAGGGGGAACGCAGAACACCACGACTCAGGGCAGACGGTGACACCCCTCACTTCAGCATGCAACAGCAGGTCTTGCAACCCGTGATCACAAGCTCGTTTACTGGTTTAGTGCCTGTGTTCTCCACTCGCTTGTAAGCTCGCATCAAACCTGAAGTCACAACCGCAGCGAACCGCAGCTGTTACAGAATGCAGATGTTGGTTGGCAGTTGAGCTGCATCATGCAGGGATGTTTGAAGAACTTCTCTACTGGTAATGATTCCCTGGTACAACACTGGACAGGCCAGCTGGGGAGGAGGGAATGGGGGTAAATAGCTTGGGTCTGGTTTCCTGGTTGGATTTCTGAGTTACGGCCACCAGGCGGCAGCACTTGAGAAAGGCGCTTCCCGGCAGGGGCTGCTCTCCCCTCTTGGGGGTTGGTGGGCAGACTCTTTCCTTTGACTGCAATTTCTTCACTCATTCAAGAACAAGCACTGGACGTCTTAGAATTAATTCTCGCAGCAGTTAAGGGCCAAAGAATGAGTTAGGGCTCAGTTAGAAGTAACCAGGAAGGCTACGTGGAGGAGGCAGACTGTGGTCTGGATGGCCACTTCTCAGGGATTCAATTCACCTGCATTGCTTGAGTGCCTACTGTGTGCCAGATACTTCCCCAGGTGCAGTGGGCGAGACGGAGGCATTGGCCAAGAGGAAAATGGGGAAAAAAGGGAAACTTACTTCAAAAAATAACAAAAATATATAGTAAATAGAAAATAAAATTAGATGGCAAATATACTTGTGTATTATCAAATAAGTAGAGATCTGACATCTCTGAGAGTTAATTTAAATAGCAAAAGCCAATTATAAACTGTTAAAAAAAGACATACCCCAAATAAATGACCCAGAAAGGTTAATAAGAAAGAGATTAGCCAGCATTCATGGGGCAATGCAACAGGAAAGTGGAGGTGAAAATATTAACATCAGATTAAGAAGAACTGAAGAGCAAAGGCAGGAGACAGTAAGCAGAGAAATATTTTGGCCTGACAAAATGTTAATCCACCAAGAAGGCCAAACAGACACGAGTCTTAATCTTCCAAATATCTCATTGAATGCAAAGACTCCAATGCTAGATTTTGACAAAGCCACGATCATCGCAATAGATCCCAATTTTCCCCTCTTGTAATTTGATAGATTTTGTGGGCAAATAAGCAGAAAAGGAATTTCAGCCACATAATGAACAAGACTGGTTTATTAAATATTGATACAACTTTGTTCCTTGGGCCATGGAACATTCTTAACATGAGTCATGTACTTGGCACACCAGTAGAGTTCTTTACTACAACGAGCAGAAACTCTGACTCAGACAAGTTTAAACAAGGAGGAAATGTCTGAGCCCACATCCGGGAGGTCAGGGACCAATGGGCACCACGGTAGGCTCTTCCCTCTGCCTTCCAGGACACTGCCAGGTGGGCTGTGGCAAGTCAGAGCAACTGAGGTGGGAGCCCCCTCGTTCCCCTGCACTGGAAGGATGGGAGGGATCTCCTCCAACCACAGAATAGAAGACCTCCCAGCACTATGATGTCACACGCCCACCTTGGAACCAAGAGAATGCACAGATTGGCTTAAACCTTGAACTTTTGGGCAGGGCACATGGAATCTTGAGATTGGCAAAGCCCACTGCTGACCCAGGAGTCAGCTCCCTGTGGGCTCTGTGGAGACAGACGGGGGTCCTTGGGTGAAACTGGGGTGGGGCTGGGAAAGAGTGGGAGAAGAATGCTGATTAGGAACCACCAGAGTCCATTGCTCTGGCCAAGAAACCATTAATAAGTTTGAGAAAGAAGCTAACTTACAGGCCAAATTCTCTGCCAATAATGCCTTATAATATTTGTAAGGAAAGTAGATTTTCAAGATTGAAGTTTATCTTCTGTACCATAAAGTGCACAGTGTTAAGTGCATTTTTACACAGGTACAAACCACCCAGAATACCCATGAAGGTTGCTGGTCAATGCCCCGCCCCCTACAAGCACTCAGCTGTGCTGACTCTGATCACTGTGAATTAGCTTTGTTTGTTCTTGAAACTTGTACAAGTGAAGATGTACAGCTGTGGTCTGCTGGGTCTGGCTTCTTCTGCTCGGTATACTATTGGTAACATTCATACACGACGTTATGTGTATCAGCCTCATTCCTATTTATTGTTGGATAGTATTCCTTTGTACAAATTTCCACAATTTAATCATCCCTTCTCTGACGGATGATTTCACTGGAAATTTTTAAAACATAATCTTCTAAGTAATTTTTAGATTTAAGAGGAAATGGAAACTTAAATTTTAGCTTACTTAGATATTAATATATCACAGAGACATCTTGCAAGTAGCCAAAGCTATAGTCAGAGGAAAATCTATAGCCTAAAATGCTTTTGTTGTTCAAAAAAGAATGAAGGGACATGAGTGACTAATAATGAAACTAAATAACATAGAAAGAAATAATAATATAAATAAATCAGAAAATAAAGTTGGATTGTTAGAGATTGAAACAGAAATTCATTGGGAAAAACAATAAAATTGATAAGTAAGATAAAGAGTTGGTTATTTCAGAAACTGCATGTCTTGGTGAGTGCCTGAAATTCCAGATACTCAGTAGGTTGAGGTGAGAGGATTTCTTGAGCTCAGGAGTTCAAGACCTGCCTGGACAACATAGCAAGATCCTGCCTCTAAAAAAAATAAGAAAAAAAAAGAGAGTTTGTTATTTCAAAAGACAAAACAAACAACCTCATAAACTTATATAATTAAAAGAGTAAAACAAATATTTATGAAAAATAATGAGAAAGGATATATAATCACAGATATGGATAATATTTTTAAAATTATAAAAGAAGATTTAAAAATCTAGGGATATGTCTTTCTCAAATAATACACAAATGCAGGATGGGCTCAAGAAGATTTTTAGAAAATCCCTGAATAGATCAACAATACAGAAGAAAGGTGTAGCTTTATCCAATATGTAACATAAAATATCTCTTAAGCGAATTTGATTTTATGTGGATTCTAGCTAACCTTCAAAGATGAGGTAATTTCATTTAAAATTTGTTAAACTATTAAAAAAGAGAAAAATCTTTTAAATTAATTTTGTGAGGTTGACAAACTCTGGACACCCAACTTTGATAAACTGTCTTAAAACAGAACCCTGTAGGCAAAGGAGGAACTGGTTCTGGCCCAGGTGTCCTGACATAGAACTCTGTCCCCGGGCTGGCTGGAACTGACTTTTCAAAGGAGACTAAGAATTGAATGTTTGTGTGTTATTTCCCAATTTTTCTATGCCAGCAACAAATTTACTTTTTTTTTTTTGAAGAGACAGACTCTCACTTTATCGCCCTTGGTAGAGTGCTGTGGCGTCACACAGCTCACAGCAACCTCCAACTCCTGGGCTTCAGCGATTCTCTTGCCTCAGCCTCCTGAGTAGCTGGGACTACAGGCGCCCGCCACAATGCCTGGCTATTTTTGTTTTGCAGTTGGGCAGAGGCTGGGTTTGAACCTGCCACCTTCGGTATATGGGGCCGGTGCCCTACTCGATGAGCCACAGGTGCCGCCCAATCCCCCTCTTTTTTTTAGAAATACAATTTGACTTGAAAAAAAAGCATATCAGTATCAAAACTGTCCAAGTTAAGTAAATTCGCTAACTCTTGTTAAGTCAGTATTATTAGCATTGAATGCAAAGGGGACATCGCATCAATTGAAAAACAACTCTAAATTTATCAATATCAACAAAGTATTCTTCACATTTTTCTTATAGTTTTTGCAGCCCATTTGTAAAACACTGTTAATTCCAATTCAAATCTACATATTGACTCATGCTGGAAAAAAATGTAAAAGTTGTTTTTACTGATTTGTATCATGAAAGGTTTAAGCTTTGACATAAATTCTTGCATCTGGCTAGCTAGGTCCCTGATAACCTTTTCCATTCTTTGACTCTGCAAATTTAGCTCTTTCATATGTTGCATGAAAACAGTGAGAAAACTTTGAATCAAACTGCCGGTTTTCTGTCTTTGATTGAATATTTGGCAAGAACATCTTTTGTTTCAAAGAAATCTTGAATTGGACTCAACACGACAGTAAATCTTTGTAAAACTCTTTCATGACTCAGCCAATGAGCAAAGAGCCCAAGATCGTTCATTCATTGTCTTCCAAGTTCAGCAGTTCTATAAAGTCAGGATGATTCATGGCATTTGCACATAAATACTAAATGATTTTAACCATTGTAGCCATGACAGTTTTCAGTCCGCTCTAGAAAACTGAGAGACATATTTTTAATATGCGTCGTACAATGGAACAAAGCATTAAGGGAAATCTTCATCTCCTGATGTTCTAGTCTACCTGGGTGTTTGTTCTAACATAGCTGAACTGTCATCTGTCCTGGTAGAAACGCATTTTCTCATTGCTAGCTGAAATTCTTCTTTGACAGATGTAGAAGACTAAAATTATCTATGCCATCAGTTCATTTCTGTAGGCCATGAATGGACAACATTTCCTTGCATATTTGAAAATCCTTTGAGTCAAAATGTACTGGGATTATTAATTGGGCAACAACCTATCCATTTTATTTTATTTCATTTTAAGTTAAAACAAAGCTTTTGTTTCAAGTCATCAATTGATTTTTGACATTTTCAGAAAAGTTTTGAATTCTATGGCCATTTTTTTTTGCCATTTTAATTGGTTTAGTTGATGATCTTATACTTTTTGAGATACATTTATGTTAGTCTTTTCCTTATATTCTAACAAAATTTTCATAACCGAGATTTTTTTTTAAACAAAAATATCTGTTTCCGAAAGTGTTTTCCTTTTTCTGTGCAAGCATTCTAGCCATTTTATAGCTTCCTGAGTTACAAGTTGGCCTGATAAAGTTTGTGAAAATATTTTTTATTGGACATATCATTCTGATTTTAGTTGACCAGTTTTGCTGATTCTTTTTGACTATGGAGAGTAAGTTTCTTTTCCAATTTATTATGTATTTTGATAAGTATGTCAGTTATTATTGTTCATTTTGTTATCTTTAACTCAACCAATAAAAAGCTTTTTGTTTTTTCTTGTGGAAGCAAATTGTATTCACTGTACATCATCTGTTTTACCTCTCCATTTGTTGTGTACCAGTACAATTCTTCCATTTTAAATCTAAAATTTTTCCCATACTTATTTTTTTAAGCTAGAAAAATAATTTACTTATATTAAAATTAAAATAATAAGAATTTCAAGTTACATAGATATCACGGTAACTTGTACTATCTGTAAAACATATTCAAACAAATCACAAAGTTATATTTGTGCATAGAGAAATAATTGTGCCACTGAACCAATCCTTTGATACCAACTAGGCTGGTGATTCTAGAAATGGTACTCTTGCCCAACCACCATGCAATGCACAGGAGCATCTGATCAATACAGAATTTAAAGTGAACTATCCTGGGGCAGCTTGAGTAGTGGTCCCCAAAGGTGTCCAGGTCCTAATCCCTGGAACCTGCAAATGTTACCTTACATGGTGAAGGGGAATTCAAGTAGCAGATTCAGTTAGGGTTGTTCAATAACTGACCTTGAAATGGGAAGATTATTCTGGCTTATCAATGTGGCCCAGTATGGTCATAATGCTTCTTAAACATGAAGAATGTTTTGTGGCTGTGGTCAGAGGGAACCGTGGCTGTGGCAGTGTAGTAGGGGAGGAAGTGTTGCAGGTTCTGCAGGAGGTGGAGGGGGCATTCAAGGAACCCCAATGAGAGCCTCTAGAAGCTGGAACCCGCAGGGTGTGAGGTTCTGCTGAGAGAGGCGGCCTGCAGCCCTGCCCACACCTTCATTCCAGCCCTGTGAGTCACACTGCAGACTTCTGACCTGCACACCTGTGAGATGAAAAAAGTCTGTGTTGTTTTCAGCCACAAGATTTCTGGTAATTTATCATAGTAGCCATAGAAAACTAATACAATAGTTCTGCAGAATAATAAGGTTTTTTTCATGGACAAATACTTTACTAATCTGTTTTAAAAATTTAAGTTTATTAAACTTAATAAAACAAAATATTCTGTTCCTTAGTTGCACCAGGTGCTCGATAACCATATATTCTTGATGTCTAAGGAACTGAACAGCCCGGGGCCAGCCGTGTCCTGTATCCCGGGGGTATAAGAGGCTAAGATGGGAGGGTGGGCTATGGCCATCGCTGCCATGGCTGGAGAACAATTTGTTTAAGGGCGTCTGACCTGTGTTTTAACTGCACAAGTTTTGAGCATGTGTTCTGAATTCAGAGCTCTGTTTCAGGGTCACCTTTGGAGGCCCCTCTATTTGGAAGCAATGCCCTGCTGGTTGGTAAGGGGAGGAGGGGACCTCGGCAGAGCCTTTGTCTTTGGTCTTTGTTTCTGGGTGCTCAGACCCAAGATAAAGCTCCGGGCTGTTGAACAAGCGTCTGATCCCCAGGATTTCCTGTGAACTTTTCCAGAGCCTGAGTCTGCTCCAAGCAGGATGTCTGGAGGGGCTGGTGAGCAACATATTCTCCACTGGTTTTGTTCCATCTCCTTGGGTTGTAACTGGCTGAAGATGAACCCCCACTTCCTGTGGCCCCCACCCAGTCTTGGGGGAGGCTCCCCACCCACCCTTTGGGGGAGATTTTTTAGTCCAGGAAGCTGCAGGAACTGTAGAAATCAAGGACTGCCAAAAAAAAAAAGGAACTGAGACAGAGAGAGGCTTTGGGGCAGGGGACCACATGGGAGAGGGGTGAGTCACTGCCAGCCGTGGAGTTTGCTCCTCCGTTTCTGTGATCAAAGAAAACACCCAAGGGCCTGGCTTAGAGCTCACCCTTGAGGGGACGGGGCCAGGGCCGGGTGGGGTGTGGGAAAGGACTCTGGAGTTTTTGGAGGAAACGGATGCCAGTGCTTCTTTTGAAGTCCTTCCCGGCAGAAAGCACAGGGAGAGTGTCCCCTCCCCTCTCCTCCCTGCCCCTCTCTCCCTCTCTGCCTTTCCTATTTCTACTCTCTGTTCTACCTTTTCTTCTTGACCTTGGGCTTTGCCATGCAGTGAAATGCCACGGGATGAAACCAGGGGTGAGGATCCCACTCATGCCAACTTCTGCTTAAAATTAAAAGAACACATGTTTGTCAAAAACCTCTGAAAAAAATAAGCATAAAAGGGAAATAAAAGCCACCTATGGTTGCCTAACTAGAGAAAAATGCCATGAACATGGTGGTGTATTTCTTTTGAGTCTTTGCCGTGGTCATGTGTGTGTGTTTGTGTGGCTGGGAAGTGTATATATAAAAATGGACATCTTTGGGTAATTTTATATCCCACTTTTTTTAGATGACTTTCCATATTGCTAAGAAGTTTCCAAAAACATGATTATTAATGGTTGGATCCTATGGATGTACTATTATTTCCTAGCTTATATGGTTTATAGCTCCCCCACTGCTCCGCAGCTATCTCTAGTTGCCTACTCAAAGTCCATGTTCACCATTTTCTCTTATAGAGGAATATCAATGTTATTGAGGATGGCAGTGTACCTCTCCAAACCTCCATTTCCCAGTTTCTTTTACAGCTAGGGGTGGCCAAAGAGGTGAATGTAGAAGTTGATTATTCTTCTGGGAAAGCACATTAAGAAGATCTCTTTATTCCTTTTTCTGGCATGGAATGCAGATGATGTGGCAGGAGCCTCAGCAGCCATCTTGGACCATAAGCCAACCTTGAGGAAGGAAGCTCTGCACTCAGAACAAGGGGATAGAAAGCCCCTGGGTTTCAGGACACCATGCAGTCTCCACACCAGCCCAACCATCTCCCTCAGGGTTATGTACGAGATAATTCTCCCATATTGCTTGCTTTCCATGTCTCACTAGTAGCTGAGTTTAATTCCTATGACAGTTCACTCCATTAGACAATAAATATTTACTGAGTGACTAATATGTACCAGTTCCCACTAATGTGGAGACATGGCAGTGAACAAAACATAGAAAAATCCCTGTCCTTGGGGAGCTGATATCAGAGTGGAGAGAGACAGATCATACTAAAAGCAAACAAATAACATATCTAATAGGTTAGACCATAACAAGAATCAAGGAGAAAAGAATTAAGTGGGGTCATGGTGGGACTGGGGTGATGTTGAAATCTTAGGTAAGGTGGCCAGCGGAAGCCATGCTAATACAACAGCTCTCTTTCCTCCAAATTCAAAATGGCATCTTTTATAAAATTATAACACTTTTCACTTTTTTTGTGCTTACAAATTAGTTGCTAACTAAATTTGTATAAGAACCGGTAATAAAGGCTCTGCTGCCAAGGATGTTCTCTGACATCATAATGCATCATTCGAGCTTTTTTTGGTTGCAAATAAAAGAAACGCAACTCAAATAGGCTTACAGAAATGGGACGTTTTAATGGGACCAACAAAATTAAAATATCCAGGGCATGGTCCAGGCATGGCTGAATCAGAGATGTCCCCAGGAATCTCCTCACCCCCAGCCGGTTCTGCTTCCTCAGTCTATGTCGGCTCCGTTCTCAGCCTCTAGCCCCGTGCAGCTTGGGGAGGGAAGTTGGCCTTTTGCTGCTGAGTAAAGATGACATTGGGGCAGCCAAAGGTGCCTCTTACCAGAAGTTACAGCAGATGTCCCAGGGCACACTCTCATTGGACTGGATCAGGTCATGTGCCTCTTCTTGGACCAATCATTGAGTACCCTGGTGATGATGGAGGCAGGTGCTGGCAGATTCCTCTGAAGCTGGAGGAATGTCTCACCCCCAAAGACTTTGAGCTAGGAGAGTCCTTATCCAGTGAAAACCCCAGGACTCTTACCAGGAAGGTGAAATGGATGCTGAGCAGGCAGGAACCATAAACAACACCCGGAGTCCTTGTCCCTGGCCTCACAGCTCAGCCCTGACTCCCCCAGTGCTGGGGAAACGTCAAATCCATTTCTTCTGAAGCTTTCCTTTTGCCTGGTGACGGTTTGCTCCTGTTTTACAAATGAACAACCAAATGCATAAGGACCATATATTATAAACGAGCGGTTCAAATGAGGCAAGTGATGGCAATGAGTGAAATCTAATTAAGCAGTTTAAGATCTAAGTGATATTGTTATTACACTGCTGCGTTAACAGGGTGCTGGATCAGCTTTCTCATCTGCTCTGTGAGGCAGCTGGGAGCAAGCTCCGTTCTGAGTGACACTGAGATCAATTCTTTTCTGCAGGAGATAAAGTGCGGTTCCATTTAAGGGAAAGGATTAACGATGAGTTTGCCCTCGTAAACCGCAGCCCTGGCCCTGGCCTGTCTCCTCTCCTTTGATGGCTATCAGTCACAATCAAGCTAGCAGAATTTGGGAATACCACTTTTAAAAAGCATGATCATCTGCTTCTTAACATCTCCTAGGACTTCTCGAGCTTGTCTCAATGATCACTTTTCTTAAATTCAAAAGCATCTATGGAGGGGAGCCCATGTTCAGGCACTTGTACTAAAGTGCTGGTGCTTCATTAGGAGAAAGTGAGCACGTTCTCTGCCCTTCGGGAACTCCTAGTCTGGATTCAGTCCGGTGATAACCATCTTCCAGGACAAAAATAGGAGGTATTTGAGCCATTTGTTCCTCAAGCACCCAGGCCTCTGGAGAACGCTTCTCCGTTAACCTTTTGACAGCGAATGATGCCGTTAGGTGTTCAATATAAGATGTGCATTTGGTGACATTGATGACTGAGGGTTTTGTTCATTTTGCAAATACAAACAGAAAACTTTACAAAAATCAAGAAAAAGGACCGATATTTCTTACTGTTACAAACGTTGCATTTTCACAATGATGACCAAACAGTGGTGCTCCATGTGTCCTAACGTTTGTTGTGGTCCCTGCACACCTCAGATGCCAAATTCCGAGTGCTCCACTGTCACAGAGGTAAGGAGACGTAAGAACCCTGGGCTGGGAGGTCTCACAGAGCAGAGTGGATGGGACTCGGGGGACAGCTCCCAGCTCAATGGGGAAGCCTCCTTCGGGGCCTCTGCTTGGTTTGTCCATTTTCACTTCTTTGGGTGGGGCCAAATTTGGTTATTTAAGTTATTCCCGAAGCACTGGGGAGAGAAAGAAAGTGCAGCGGCAGCTGTCCTGGGCTTCACGCTCGATGAAGCATCAACTCCATGTTCACAGCACGAGGCATGGAGGGGGGGACTGAGTCCCCAAGATCTCACAGGCAGGAAGCCATGGCCAGAGCCAGACCCAGGGTTGAGTCCAGCGTCTGAAGCCTGGTCGGCCATGGACTGCTGTCCACCAGGCTGCCCTAGGGAGCAGGAGAGGACTAAGCCCCACCAGTGGGGTTGAAGTTGGACGCGGTCTCTGAAGCTATTTCTCTGTGGGGGCTCCATGTCCCCCCAAGCTCTATTGGACCTTAATCTTGCAGAGCATGATTTGGGGGGGGCCTAGGAGGAAAGGTATGGGAATGCCTAAGTAGGCTGGGAAATTTCTCTGTATTTCTTTACAGTGGCTCTGTCTGGCTGTCCCCCTACCCCTTCCTCCTCCAACTCTTTCTGTTCAGTGGGTCTTTCTCCTTCCCGGAGTGGCAAAGACATTCCCTTCCCCTCATGTTTTCTTTGTCTCTGTCTGAATCACGAGGAAGGGGCTGAAGAGCTTTGTTTGACTACTCGATGAAGGACTTCTTGGCAAGTTCACCCCCTCTCCCTTCCCGGGAACACTCTTCGATTCATTCCAGGTGGGAAATGATCTCAGGAAATTGCTGAATGTGCAAAAGCTTGGGATGTAGTAGAAAGAACTGGGGCTCTTGATTCTGCCACTTGTGGGCTAAGTGACCACAGGCAAGTCACTTAACCTTTCCGAATCTCCCTGCCCATATAATGGAGGTCCGGGTTCACATCTCATGGGTGCTTGCCAGCATGAAATGCATGGATGGCGGATGATGGCTCCCCGTATCTGCACGTCTCAGTCTGTGGGTGACTATAAGGAATGCCAGAGGCTGGGCAACTCATGGAGCAAAGAGGCGCATCGTCTGCAGCTGAGCAAGAAGCACAGCCTCAGCATCTGCAGCCGAGCTTGCTGCAAATGCAGAGTCTCCGGCCCTGGCGTTCGTGGCACTTGTGGGGATGCGCGGCAGACCTCAGCAGACCAACCCAGCCAAGCCGCAGCCACTGCCTCAAGCACGACCCTCCCTGGCTCCTCTTGCCGTGGGGGTGGGGAGTGAGTTGGGGAGCGAGGAGCTCTGGGAGCAGATGGCAATGAACATGACCCTGTTTGCACTGGGTCACCCCGAGTTTACCTCTTGACCCCCATGGCCAGTTCTGAACGTCCCTTCGGTGTGGCTCCAAGGCTGCTCTGGGAGCGTCTCTGGAAACTCACCTGGTAGTTTTAAGTGAAGAGACTTCAGGAAGAAGGTGAAGCAAAGAAGTGGCTGAAGGCAGCATCACGAGGCACGGGAGAGTCAGTGGGCCCCAGGGGCTGCGACAGCAGAGGGGTGACCGGAGGGACCGAGCGGCCCTGGCAGAGCCTGAGGACGGGTCTCCCACTGCTCCAAAGCCACTGCCTGTCCCCACTCCTGGACCCCCCAATGGAAAGGCATGTGGTGGGGGGCCCTGGAGGAAGTTCCCAGCTGCCTGCACGTCTCCCCAAGGCGGGTGCTGCCCCAGCAAATGACTGCGAGCCTGAGGCTGAGAGCGACAGAAATATTTCCTCTCCTGGTCCAGAAGCTGGTCCGAGATCAAGGTGTGGGGAGGGCCGAGCTCCCTTTGGAGGCTCTAGACGGGGGTCCTCCCGGGCTCTTCCTGGGGTCGTGGCTGCGTCACCCCAGGCTCTGCCTCTGTGCAGCATTCCCTATCCCTGTGCCCCTCTCTTCTCTTTTTTATAAGGACACCTGTCATTGGAGACAGCATCCTCCCAATCCACTGTGCCCTCATCGTAACCAATGACATCTGAAGAGAACAGATTTCTAAGAAGAACCTCACATTCTGAGGTGCTGGTAGACACGAGTTTGGGGGGGCCCTTTCAGTCTGCTGCAATGCTGAGTTGGCGTATTCTCCACCTCCGCCTTCCTCCTCAATCTCCTTTTTTCTTTATCTGTTATGAAGAGTTAAAAAACTTAGTTGAGTTCGTGATGGATTTGAAAGTTTCCTCCTCTCACAGAAGACTCCGGTGAGTTTGAATTTTGTCTGTGAGGTTATATTTAGTGATTGTGGACCAGGAAGAGAGGTCTGGAGGGCAGTCCTTGTTAAATATTTGTATGAAGAGATAGCTGGTTTGCAACGTTTCCTGGGGACATGGTTAATTATCTCTTGCCAAATATAATAAACCTATACAAAGGCACTCAGCAGAGCCTGGGAGTCTCATGTCCTTTGGGTGTATTCGCAGGACGTGAGAGGCCATTCTCAGGACCTGCACGGTTGCCGCCGTCATCCCAACTTGGAAATGAATCTGACTCCAGCATGTCAGGGGCAAAGCCAGAGCCTGTACTTACCTTCCGATGGTCCCGTCTCCATCACCTCTCCAAGTCTCAGTCACTTCATCTCTACAATGGGAATTAACTTAGTCAGCAAATATTGATCATATGCTCCTATGGACTGGAGAGAGGGGTTTAGTAGTGAGCCAGACAGACCAGGTCCTCACACAGCACTCTTTTAAATAGGAGAGGTGGACAGCAAGCAAATAGATAAGACTTCACACAGTGCTCTGTGATGTCCAGTGGGGAGAGGTGCTGTACAGACAGGTAAGGTGAGGCGAGAAGACAGAGTCATGAGTTTCATGGTCATGGTGTTGCTTGGGGAAGACTGCTTGACATTTGAGCAGACCCAGTTAAAAGAGCAATCAGGGAAGACTGCTCGGAGGAGGTGGCATTTGAGCAGACCCTATTGAAAGTGAGGGAGACAGTCTTGGGGATATTTGAGAGAAGAGCCATTTAGACAAAGGCACAGAGGTGCAAGGACCCTCAGGAGGTCTTTTCTGCGGGAGCAGAGTGAGTGATGAGAAGGAAGCAGATCGTGGGGGCATTTCAGGCTTAGGGAGAAAAGCTTCTTGGGCTGCATGGCGACAGGCTCAGATGCTTCTGTTAAGAGCATTATTCTGGCCGTGGACCTCTGAGAGCAGAGGACCAGGCAGGGGATGAAGGTGCCCGACAGGAAGGTAGCAGCGGAGGTGGGGGAGGACAGTGAACGTTTGTTTCATGAACATAATTCTCCTTGGAAGCCATCCCATTTCATTGCCACCACCCCTGGACACTTTCTAGCTGCTCTTTGGGGAACCCTGTCTGAGTGGAGAATGTGAGGGAGGGTGAAGCAGTGATTCATTCATGCATTCATGCCTTTAGCACCCACAGCCCCACCTGCTGCTCTGGGCACATGGTGGTGAGTGTTGGCAGGAGCTCCCAGCCCTGAGTGCTGACACTCAAGGTCCAGCTCAGACTTCGGGCTCCTATTTCCTTCTACTGTTTGAGTTCTGAGTGGACAGGTCTCTGGGACAGCACTGGTCCCCCATGCCTTCCTGGGCACAGCACTCACTCAGCCCTTGGTGCTCAACAACATGTCTATAATTTTTTGTTGATTTATATAATATTTATGCCCTTGCCTATTTTCAAGAGGAGTTTGAGAAATGATGAAACCCTTAAAACCAAGCAGACAAATCAGCAGACAGATCTATCACATTGATCCATAAACCTGACCACCGTCTGCCCCCCTCCGACGCCCTTACCCCAGCAGAGAAGATGGTGTCTTTCCAGACACAGAGGTTAGACCAGGGGAGGGACCAACGGTTGCCTCTGACCTCACTCCTGAATCCCTTCTCCCTGCCAGGGGTCTCTGGCTGTGTACCTGTGAGACTCCGTAATGGCCGGTCAGAGATCTCTGCCACAGAGGATGTCAAAACCTACAGAAGTATTGGAAAGTGGCTTTGAAGGAGCCAGAGCATCCAGTGTGCCCGGCAGAGGGAAACAGTCTCATGAGCCTCCCTGGAGCCACCTGGCCACAGGAATGCCCAGATCTTCCTGGAGAGCTCACTGAACACCTGCTGTGAGTGTGGTCCTGGGAATGGGACTGAGGACATGGAGAAGTGTGGTGACAGCTTTGACGGGGGAAGGCTTCAGATGTGGGTGTCAGCTCCATCAGGGAGGGCCTGGAAAGCTCCTCTCCATCCCCGGGCAGAGGCTCTGCCCGCCCAGCATCTACCCTCGTTTCTTTTGGCGTGAGCTCCCGTGAATTTTCCTTCTCGGGACCTCTTTCCCTGGTTTGTGTTCGGGATGGATGGGAGTGGGACATTCAGAAAGCAGGGAGACCAGTTCTCTCTGAGCCTCTGGGAGTCCAGACCCCAAGTGCCTGGTAGGGCAGGGAATGGAGAGGACTTGGAATGGGGTAGATCACTGGACTACCGGGAAGGCAGACAGTGACTCCTTTGAAGTCATTTAAACTTTTACATTTTCATTATTGTGAACCCATCAGCCAGGGGCTGCTGCTGAGTTTTATTATTACTTTTCTCTTTCTAAAGGTTAGCGCCTTGTTGCTGCTGATTATGTGCCTGAACTGGGCAGGCAGGCAGGCCTTGCTCCCCATATCTTCATATTACTCAGCTCTGGGAGACATGAAACCTCACTGCAATGTGCCCATCACTTGCTTGCACTTGGAAATGAAAGAGACTCGTTCCATAGCCCCAATCAATGTCCGTCTGCCATTTCTGTCGATAACTGCTGGGCGGGCTAATCTTTCCCCTGACAGAAAGGCGCCTGGGGGTCAGCCTGAAGATGCTCTGGAGGGAATAGGCAGCCGTCTGATTCAGAGCCTCCTAACTGGGCTGGAATTAAGTCAGCTCTTTCTCTAATGAAACTGACTCCAAGGGTCCCTGTACAATGATGAGCAGTAATATCGCAGCTGTGTGCACAGGCGGCTTGGATGCCTGACCACTTTGATCATGTTTTCAGGGTGCATCGAGCCCCCGAGGAAGCCATGTTTGCCTGGATGATGCTGGCTGCTCAGTGGGGACACACTGAATGCAGAAGAAGAGCCCTGGTCACTTTCCCATCTATTGATGGAGAGACCAGGCCATCAGAGGCTTAGTGACTTACCGGAGGTATCAGAGCACCTTGGCCTATCTTTGCAGATAACAGAGGCAACTTCCGGGGGAATTCACTGAAATGATTAGAGAGATCTCCTTCTGGGAAAAGCTCTAGACTGGAGTCTCTGAATCCCAAATCCAAACAAATAGGAGACACAACCTGTCATGCAATCTCATGGTTTAGTGACCTTGCTCATCCCTTCACTGGGGGCACTACTTCTACCCTGCCCAAATTGTGACCAGAAAGTGATGGGCTCTGCTGAGATGTCATTAACAGATGGTGTTTCCTGGCTTGGCTACAAAGGCAGAAAACCCATGAACATCACTGGCTAAAACAAAATAGAAGTGGACTTTTCTTTCTTATAAGTGATGTCTAGAGGTAGGCATCCAGGGCTGATAGGATGGCTTTACTTCAGGAATCTACTAAGGACTGAGTTCTTGTCAGTTTTCTCTTCCACTATCCTTAGAATGTCAATCTTGTCCTCATAATACAATGTGGCTGCTGTCACTCCAGCCATCACGGCAAAATTCTCAGCAGTAAGATGGAGGAAAGGAAGGAAGCCCTCCTTCAAAGAAGTATTCCCAGGCATAGCTCAACACTCCCTTATCTCATTGGTCAGAATTTAGTTGTGTCACCAAACCTAGCAGTGAAGACACTGGAGAATATAGGTCCCCACTGTATCCCAATGGCCAATCGGATTCTGTTTCTAGAGTAAAAGACTGGACATTAGAAAGCAACCAGCAGTTTCTGCTTCAGACCAACAAAAAAGACTTGGAAGAACCCCAGGGAAGGTTGTGATTGAACAACATACCTCCTTCATGTTTAGTCCTTGTTGAGGACCATAAAATACAGACGTCCACTTAGCTTTGAATTTAACATCAACAACAGAACATTTTTTTAGTCTAAGCATGTCCTAAATAATTCATGGGCCATATGCTAAAATATTATTCATTATTTTGTGTAAAATCCAAAGTTCACTAGACATCCTGTATTTTATTTGCTCAATCCAGCAGCCCTAGTTATTCATGGGGCTTAAAAATCTTCAGGAGGCGAAGGTAGGGCCTGGGTGGAGGAGAAGAGGAGAAGGTGCAGGGCTGGACACAGGCGTTGCAGTTTTGAGCAGGGCTCACTGCAGTACTGGGAATCACCCCCAGTAATACCATCCCTCTTTTGCATATGTGGGCCTTTCACTCCCTGGCACTATAGCAATAGGGGTGGGGGGTTAAGAATCCTCATAATTCTTTCACCAGCCAGAAATCTAGGAGGTAGTCATATTTATCAAACTGTGCTGATAAATTACATATGTAGGTCCAGTTACTTGGGATTTATGTATTATTCCTTTCACAAATGATTTGTAGAAATTTCACAGACTCTGCTGATGAATTACATCGATAGCTACATTTTCTTAAGATTTTTGCTCCTCCCGCTTTCCTAGAGTATTTGAGGGCATTTTTATCTCAAGGAAAAATAATAGGACAGTTAATAAGAAAAAGCAGAAAACAAGCTACCTTAAAGGAGCAGAACAGTAGCTGGGAGGTTTGTGTGGAACGAGCTTGGTGCTGATACAAGTGATTTGGCTGTGGGAGGGAGATGAACATGCCATTGTGCAGATCCATTGGGATTTAGTGCAAGGAATTTAGTTTATGCAAACGATAAATCTGAGTGCTACTGTGTGGATTAAAAGTGGTCCTGCAGGTTAAAAACCCTTGTGGGTTTTCGCTGTATCCTGAACTCTCCTGGTGGGAGGGTGTCACAGCATGACACACCCAAGGGAGAACTGCTCAACCTTGGTTGAGCACGAGCATCTCTAGGAGGTTTTAGAATCTCCAGATGCCCAGGCTCCATTCCCTGCTGTGACAGCAGAATGTCAGGGAGTTGTCCCCAGTATCAGGATACTGAAAGCTCCCCAGGAGATGCCCACATCCAGTCAGGAATGGGAACCACAGGTTTAAAGGATTCGCTTTCATTTTTTGACTGAAGAACAGAGGCTCAGACACAGAATTGACTCATTCTGGAGGCACTAATAGAGCTGAGATGAGAAATCTGACCCCCGACTCATTCCACATCCCAAAGACTATGTTGTTATTGAACTGTCCAAGTACAGGTGAAAAGTGAAACCGAACAGAACCAGCTCTGCATACTCATCTCCTGCAGCTGGGGGGGATGACATTGCTGAGAGCTAGAATGTGTGGTGCACTTAAACTGTGGTCCAGATACCATGTTGAACAATTTATATTGACTGTTGCATTTGGGCCTCTTCACAGTTCCATGGGGTAGACCCCTAACCAATGAAGTTCCGAGAGGTTAAGGGACTGGGACCAAGATTTGAAACCGACCAGCCTGACTGCAGAGCCTGTGCACCAGCCCTCCGTGCTGCGAAACCCTCGTCCCCTAGAGCAGCCTCGGAGACTATAGGCGCGCATGTCGCCTTGTTTAGGAGCACAGTCTGTCTCAGCAGGTCTGTGGTAAGGCAGATCTAACAGGCTCCCAGGTGACGCAGTGCTGGTCTGGGGACCACACTTTGCCTTGCAAGGATGCAAAGCATTATTTATATTTTTGGTGGTTGTTTTTGCTCATCTGTTTCACCTGTAAAAGAATAGTTTCAGAACATGGGTGAATTCTGAGGTACAAGTATGGATTTTATCCACGTGTCCAATGTCCCTGCCTCGGTTCAACACCAGGATCAGCAGGACTTCATAAAGTTCAAATTAGCCCATAGAAATGGCACTACGGTTCTCCTGACGGCCTTCCTTCACTGGGGTCCAGGTTTCTCCTTTTCCCAGCTACACAGTTTGCTTTATACCTTACAAACCCATGAGATGTTCTCAGCTCGTGAATGTTAATTGTAGAATAGATGCCCCCTTTAATGAGCTAAATCAGTCCCCCATTCTGACAAGTTGGAATTCTGTGAGAATACTCAAGCATGCCAATGAAACTTGTGTCTTTGCTTAGGTTCCCCCCAAAACAGACCTGGGACAAATTTGGGGTATAAGTAACTTATTGGGAGGTGATCCAGGAAGCATGGTGAGGGGGTGCGGAGGGAGCAACAGGGAAGGGAGGAGAAATCAATACATGGGACAATGAGGCTAGTGGTAGCTGGGGTGCAGGTGCCCTGGTCCCTCCAAGAGATTGTGTGGGCCACTTTCTGGAGTCACGAGTATAGACTTCACTTCACTCAAGCAGAGAGCTGCAGGTGCTTGAGGTAGGATACTGTGGCCACAGCTGGCTAAAGTTGCACCTCTGTGCTGGGCCAGGGACTGGGACAGCGTGGTGGAGAAATGAGGGTATCACATCCAATCTGTGGGATTAGGCATGTTTCCAGTGAGAAGCTAGGCCACTTTCCAAAGACCAGAAGCCAAACAAGGGGCTCTTGGGCAGCTTGAGAAAAGAGGGTGACAATTGCACTGGTCCCATTCCTCAGAAGATGCCACTGAGGCAAGGCTAGGAGTCTGGATGTCGAGTGTGTTTGGGGGACATAACCTGATTTAGCATTGGTGTTGACTGAGCCCCAGTTGTGGACCTCAGCCCTCCAGAAGTTTTCAACCAATCTGGTAAGATGCCGTGAATCTGATACACACTGAAAAGATTAAGAATTTTCATCCAGTTAACTTCTTTTATAAGGTAATTATTAAATTAGGCAGGGCTCTGTCCAGGTTGAGACAAGTGGGCTCCCAGGAGGGGCTCAATCTCAGGGTCACCCAAGTGTCCCATTAAATTACCTTGGCAGAATTGTAAAAAAATCACTTGACTCTATAAATAATGGCCTTGAATTTATTCTGTCTTGTGGATGTGCTTGTCTAACTTTGTGTCAGTACCACACTGTCTTGAGTAAATCTTGCGATCAGGTAGTGTGAGTCCACCAAGTTCGTCCTTTTCTTTTACAGTTGTTTTGGCTGGTCTATGTCCTGTGTATTACCGTACAAACTTCAGGATTAGCTTGTCTGTCTTATAAAAAGCCTGCTGGGATTTTGATTAGGATTGTATCTAATCTATTGATCAATTTGGGGAGAACTGAACACTTAACATTATCCGGTCTTTTAATCCATGAACATCTATTGAGGTGTCCAACCTTTTTTCATTTCTGTCAACATTAGAAGAAGAAAAATTGTCTCAGACCACACTTTAAATACACAAATACTAATGGAAGTTGATGAGTAAAAGAAAAAGTCTGTGCATACTTTCCACAATATCTGACGTCACGGGTAAGCAAAACAGTCCTCACATGATATGCATGTGACCTGTGGCTGCAGGTTGGACACCCCTCAATTCTGTTCATTTAGTTCTTCAGGTCTTGGATTTCTGTGGCAATATTTTATATTTTTAAGCATACAAGTCCTCCCCATCTTTTTCCAGTTTACCAGTAAGTATTTTATGTTTTTGACATCACTGTAGTTGTTCATTGCTAGTGTGTCTAAATGTAGTTGATTTTTGTGTGTTGATCTTATATCTTTTAGACCTGCCAGATGTTCTTGTTCTAGCTTTTTTAATGGTAGACTCCTCAGGATTTCCTATTTATGCAATTTTGTCATTTAAGAGAAAAGTAGATTTCTTTCTTCTCTGTGCATCTTTCACTTCTTTTTCTTGTCTTATTGCATTGGCTAGACCCTTTGGTACAAAGCTGAATACAGTTCAAATGGATGAGACATCACTTTGCTCCTGATCTCTGGGGGAAGGGTGTTCAGTTTCTCACCATTAAGTATGTTTTAGCAATAGATTTTTCACAGGCACCTTTATCAGGTTGAATAAATTTCCTTTTATTCCAAGTTTGATGAGAAATGTATTAAAAATCAGAAATTATTGTTGAATTGTTTTATATCTGTGGAAATAATGTTTTCCCTTTTTAGACTATTAGTATGTGAAATTTTATTAATAGATTTTTGAATATTAAACCAGCTCTGGATTCCTGAGATAAACTCTACTTGGTCATAATGTACAGTATTAAATTTGGTTTGCCAAAGTTTTGCTTAGGAGTTTTGCATCAGTGTGAAAGGAATGAGTTTTCTTTTTTTGTAATATCTTTGGTTTTGGTATCAGATGTAATGTTGACCACATGAAGGGTATTGGGGAATATTCCATCCTCTGCTACTTCTAAAAGAGTGTGGTAGAATTAGAACTATTTTTTCCATAAATGTTTGAAACAATTTTCCAAACTTTGGAGAAACTGGCAAGGTTTTAAACTACAAATTCCATTTCTGTAATAGAGGGATATTCAAGTTATTTGCTTCTTGGAGTTTAAGTTCTTGCAGTTTGTATTTTTCATAGAAATTGTCCATGTTCTCAAATTTATTGGCATGAAGTTGTTCATTCTATTTCTTTCTTTATTTATTTAGAGGTGTGAACTCTCTCTGTCTCCTGGGTAGAGTGCAGTGGCGTCATCATAGGTCACAGCAACCTCATACTCCTGGGCTCAAGAGATTCTCTTGGCTCAGCCTCCCAAGTAGCTGAGATGATAGGCTTATGCCATCATGCCCAGCTAATTTTTCTATTTTTTGTAGAGACAGGGTCTTGCTCTTGCTCAGGCTGGTTGCGAACTGATGGCCTTCTGCGGATTTTTCTATTTCTTCTTAAAGGTTTATAAGTTTTATTTCATGTTTTATGTTTCTTTCTTTTTTTTTTTTTTACATCACAATATAGCTTTCTTTAATTGAAATAAGGACAAAAGTCAGTCACACTTAGAGGTTAACAGCTTCATGGACGTGGTTAAGACTGCTCTTCTCTCTCCTGGTTACCCAGCCTGAATCCAAGTGATGTCCACAAGTTCTCTGCAGCCATCTGAAACTGTCCTTTGAGAGTATCCACTGTACTGCTCTGCGGCCGAGGTGTGGCCGTGCCAGCGGCTGGACAGCACCTCACTGGATATCATCATCATCAAAGAGATCTTCAAAATCATTAAAAAAGTCTGCATGAACTGCCTTTTCATTGGCCGCCAAGTCCATTAGGAGCCCAGTGCTGCCTCCTGCTTTGTCCAGGTCCACGTAGGGCCCAGCGCCCTCGGGAAACATCTCATCCACCGCCGGCTTCATCTCGGCCCGCAGCGGTATAAACATGTTTTATGTTTCTTAATGGCAGTTTGTAGTTGGGTGTTAGTCTGCCAATCTCTGCCTTTTGATTGGGGCGTTTAGACAATTTAAATTTAATGTGATATGAATATATTTCAGTTTAGATCTATCATGTTGGTATTTGTTTTCTGTATATTCTTTGTTCCCCCTTTTTTCTTTTTCTGCCTCCCTTTGGATTATGTGCTTTTATTATTCTATATTATCTTCTTGGCTTACTGGTTTTGTTACGGTAGTAGCCGCTGTAGAGGGTCTGCAGTACACATCATTTATCCATCACGGTTTAACGTCGAATGAAATTATATCACTCTGCTTATACGAGAATAACTTCAGTTTCCTTTCCTGGTCTTTGTGTTACTATTGTCATACACCTTATTTCTATAAATATTATAAGCCTCATAACACGTTAATATTATATTGCTTTAAACATTCTGCTATTTTGAAAAGAAGTTTGAAAATAGAAATGTTCTTATTTACCCGTGTGGGTGACTGACTCCGTTTCCCGTGCTCTTCATTACTCCGTGTAGCTTCAGCCTCCCATCTGGCTTCCCTCACCTTCTGCCCGAAGGACTTTCTTCCACACATCACAGCGTAGGGCTGTTGGTGACGCATTTCTTTCCGCATTTGTACATCCGAAAATGGCTATTTCATCTTTGCCTTTGAAAGATATCTTTTTTCTGGATATAGAGGTTTAGGCTTTATTTATTTTTCTTCCAGTACTTTACAGATGTTGCTGACGAGGCATCTGCTGGCATCGTTATATTTATTCCTCTTTGTGTGACAAGCTTCATCCCTGCGGCTGCTCTTAAGATTTTTTTATTACTTGCTTTATGCTATATGATTATGATTATGATGAGTCTTGTAGTTTTTCTTCATATTTCTTCGGCTTAGTGTTCATTGAGCGTCTCAGCTCTGTGGGTTTATGTGGGTTTATGTTCTTCAACACATTTGAAAAAATTTCAGCCATTATTCTTAAATATTTTTTCTATTTCCCTTTTCGTTTGGGTACTCCAATTATACTTCTATTAGACTGTCTGAAGTTGTTTCAGAAATAACTGATGTTCTGCTCATTTTTTCCATTCTGTTTTTCCCTGTGTGGTTCCTTGGGCTAGTTTTTATTGTTCGTGACTTCAAGTTCACTAATTTTTTGATTCTGCGATGTCTAACCTGCCATTAATCCCCTCCAGTGTATCTAGTATCTTTTGCCTACATGCTGCTGTATATCATTGAGAGTTTGAATTTTTTTTTTCCTTTTCCTTTTTAAACAGCATTAGGTTTTGCCGTAGCAGGGAGCTAATCCAGGAGGATCAGCTTGAGTCTATAGCAGCTTGATTGCAGACTTTCTTGGGGTGGGTGTACAGTAGTCCACATTCTACCGTCAGAATGGATTTTGTGGGCCCTCAACTGAATGAGGGTGTTCAATGGCATTTGTCTCCTCCCTGGCTGGTCTGAACCCAATATCTCTTAGCACTGTGTGACCTCTGGAACCTCCATTCCCCAGATCTGCCTCAACACCTCTAACCCCGACTGTGGTAGGCTGGGCCTCACAGAAACTTGAACACATGCCACGTGGTGTCCAGCCAGACCGAAGGGGCCCTTAGGTAGGTTTCTGGAGCAAACTGACTCCTCTGAAGTCACTGCCCTGCAGACTCCAGTTGCCTCAGAGCCCCAAATGCCCATTTTCTGGAGCGCTGCTGTGTGTGGGCTCTTCTTCCCTCGATCAGAGTTTATGAAAATCTCCCAGTTTGAGGTGCCTGTTATCTAATGCCTGAAAACAGTTGGTTCACTTAAATGTCTAGTTTTATCATTGTTTGTGGCAGGACAGTAAGTCTAATGCTCTGATGCCACAAGGGCTGAGCCTGGAATTTTGGTTTTCTATTTATTTATCTATTTTTTTGAGACAGAGTCTCACTATGCGGCCCTCAGTAGACAGCGGTGGCGTCACAGCTCACAGCAACCTCCAACTCCTGGGCTTAAGTGATTCTCTTGCCTCAGCCTCCCAAGTAGCTAGGACCACAGGTGCCTGCCACAATGCCGGTTGTTGTTATATTTAACCGATGATGCTGTTGTGTTTGGGCCAGAGGGGATTATCAAAGGCTGAGCTCACTGAGCCACCTTGCCTGGAAGTCCACAGCCATCTTCAAGAGGAGCTTCACAGAGGCTTTCTAGAAATTGGTGCTGAACATTTGACAGCATAAAAGGGGCTTCTGTTTGGTTGCCCTGGAACAAGTTCTGTCTTGCACTTCCATGGGTCTCTATCACCAGGGTCCCTCTGGGTCCCTCTGGGGGATAAGGCCACTTTTGCAGTGTCACCAAACTCACAGAGGCCAGGAACTGGGCAGTCCTCCTGGTGGTGGGGACTCTCTGGGATGGGGACTCTTGGCCCAGAAGCAGAGCAGCAGCTGTGTCCACAGGCCACAGATGTTGTTCTAGGGATCTCCGTGGAAACTTCTGGATATCTGAGGGATCCATGAAAACCACCTCGGTCAAGATGAGTGATTTTTCAAACTACTATTTCTTCCTACCATTTCACTGAGTGGCTACTATCTGTGAGCCACCGTGCTGATGGCTGTGCTCTCAGTGCCCCCTCTCTGCAGATGAGGAATGGAGGCTCAGAGAGGTACGTTAACCTGCCCAGGCTCATTGACTTGGTGTTAACTGTGACACTGGATTAGCTTCTGCATTCGCTGTTGAAGCCTGAAAATGTTTTTTATTTTTTTAGTTGTTTTCCTTTTATTAAGTCATATACGCATAGATCATGAGTACATTTATGCTTTTGTGGGGTACAATGTGTTGATTCTTTTTAATACAATTTGGAATGGTTACATCAAACTAATAAATATAGCGTTTACCTCATTAACTTATGAACATGTAGTTGGGGGAAAGGAAAAACAAGGGAATTAGCACATAATTTATACCTTTAAAAATACTAAGAAGAGTGTATTTCATTGATCTTTTATTGTACTTTTTTCACTTTGTTATCGTCTCTGAAACTTGGATTCATGTTAACCGATGGTATGTCATAGTTCAACTGGTGGAAACTTTCTCTTCCCAAGTAACAATATGTCTTACAGTCTATAGCAGAGTTGACAAAACTTTTCTGTCAAGGTCCAAACAGTAAATAGTTTAGACTTTGTGAACCAAATAGTTTCCGTGGCAGTAATTGGCTGTGCCAGCCCTGCGGAGGGAGGCAGCTGCAGGCGGAGGGAAGGAACTGGCAAGGCTGCCTTCTGCAGTAATGTCATCTGCATGTTGGGACTCCTGAGCTGTGGCGCCTCAGATTGGCTGAAATCTGGTGGTGATAATCGTCACAGCTGCATCAACAATGGCAGTTAGGAGGCCCTGGTTGCTGGATGCTGCTGTGCTACCTCCTCTGAACATCATTGCAAGGCTGTATTGCATTGCTATTATCATACTCATGCTCCAACCAGAGCGCAGGTCCAGAGAGGTCAAGGTGTCTGTTGGAAGTCGCTCAGCAGTGAGGGGCAGAGTGGGAGCTGGATTCAGGCCGTCAGCAGCTGGCCTGCGGGGTGAGCCCCGGGCCCAGGTCTCTCCTGGGACTTGCTATGCTCTCACCTCCTATCTACACGCTGCCAGAGTCAATTAGGCTTCAGGTGACAGAGAGGCCACGTGTTTTGAAAGAACAACCACCTTTCCATCCTTTAAGAATTGTGAATTAAAAAAAAAATAGAAAAACAAAACTGCCTGCCCTTAGGTGGGTTAAGAAGCACTCCGCACATCGGCTGCCGTCTCGAGGGCGTGCTGGGTCTCATTCTTTGGATGGTTTAGGATTGTTTCCATGTGCCAGGCCTGGTGCTGATGCCAAAGACGCCAAGATCAATAGTTCCGGGCTGCAGCCTCCAGAGGGGCCAGGCTTTTTGGAAAGCAGACGTAGAAACACGACATTTCCCTTTGGCAATGGTGGACTGCTGTACATGGCCCGGTAAGAGTGGAGAGAAGGGGAAGTGGGAAAATCCCAGCCCCCGAGGGAGCCAGTAGCCACATAATTTCCTTTTGACTTATAATTTTCAGGTGCAGGGCCAGTCTCTGCCTTGCCACTTACTGGTTGACCCTGTCTATGCAGGTCACTTTAACCTTGTGCCTGAGTTTCCTCATTGGCAAAAATGGTACAGTTATAGCATCTAACTCCTAGGATGGCCCTGACGATTCACTGTGAGGAGGTCCCTGGGACAGCTCTTACTATCCCAGAGTGGTGGCTTCCAGCTCTTTTTTTATATAAGAATTCTAGTTTGTGAGTTGACAAGTTTATTTCTAGGTTCCAGATGTGATGAATCCAGTTTTCCAATCTGTGGTCCCACTTCTCGGAACTACAGCATAAAACAGAAGGAAAGCACAACTTATTAAGAAAACAACCTTGACCCCCATTCCGTGGCCCCCATGGACACTGTTATGACCCTGGGGAGATCAGTGCAGCCGCTGCCAATTTTAAGTACACAGCTTTGGTCAAAGTCTTTGGCTTCGAATGCTGGTCTCTGGCCAGTGGTGTGCACAGGGCAGGTTCCTCAGTTTCCCATGGTGCAGAAGTACCTCCTCCTGAGGTTGTCATGAGTGTAGACGTGATGAGTGACCTCGCATCAGCTCTCCCAGATTGTTATTCTTATTACTTGTGGTTATTCCTATCGATGATGTAATGGGGTGCTGGGCAGAACCAGTGACCGCACAGCACGTGCTTCATCCGTGGTCATCTCCACTGTTGTTATGGCTGTTATTAGCCACTGTGGGTGCCAGGCACTGCCCCGCGGATCTGAGGAGCAGGTCCCTAGATCTGTTTAGATGTGCTTTATCACACAGGTGATGCCAACTCGGCAACAGAAAGTTCCACCAGGAAGGGCCTGGTGTTGGAGCAGGCAGCTTGAGGTTAGCCCCCGGGCTGCAACCCTGTCTCTTTCCCACCATCATCCCAGGCTGGACCTAGTGCCGAGGGAGGGAAATAGGAGCGGGGATTAGGCTGGGATTAGGAGTCCTCAGCCTGGAGGGCCTTGGGCTTGTGTCATGGGAGGGCAAGGAACCCAGGGAAGATCACCACCCCTGGAAGGAGGCCGGGAATAGGACGGAGCCTGGGCAGGCTGCCCTGACCCAGCGAAGAGATTTGAGAGGGAGCTTTGATCAGATTCTCTGGAAGTCTCCCCTGGAGAAAGCCCAGCTCCTCCCATCTGGCTCCTGACTCTCTGTTCCTTGCCCGCTCTGACTCCTAGACTCATCTGTCCTCTGTGGCTCCTGCGTGCCTCCCCGCCTGCCTGTGGTGTCCCTGCTGTCCTCAGACTCCCCCTTTCCTGCCTCTTCATGCAGGGGGCCACCACCCTTCCTCCATGTGTCCTCCCCAGAGCTTCCTGTGCTGCAGGAGGTCTGAGCCTGGCCTGGGTGCTTCTGAGGCTGGGTATCCTGGAGGGGAGAGGGGCACTCTGGAGCCCCATTTGAATCTCAGCCACTTATCAGCTGTTTCCCGTTGGCCATCTCTGCTCTGATCCTCAGTTTCTTTCGCTGTAAAATGGGAATAATACATGTCTCTGCCTTGTAGTGCTGTGGTGAGAATTAAAGACTTTGACAGGTGCTTAGAGTATTATCTGCCATATGGTATGTGCTCAGTAAACACTGGCTAGTGTGGTTATTAGCACAGTTGAGTTCTTACCCCATCTGTATCAAGGGCCCAATACAGGGCCGGCACAGGGCAGGTGTGCTACATGGACCTGATTGGCAAATTTCTGCCTTCCTAACAAGGATCTTCAGCTGTTCATCCCAAAGTAGCATCTGGGATTTATGGGTACTGGACGTCAGGGTCCCTGGAATGTGCCATTATGTCTTCTCAGTTATTCCTCCCTTCCTTAGTTCCGAGGGGCATTTGAGTTTTCTTCTTTCTGTCTTTGGACTTAGTTTCTGGAAGAAAAACCCACCATAAAAAGCTCCCAAACCAGCCCCGTCCTGTAGAGGATTAAAAATCATGCTACCCCAGCTAACTGCTCTTAGGCAGCGCAGGAGCCCTGAGTCGTCCTGTGCTCCTTAAGCCTCTGTATCTCAAAGGGTGTTTTCCTGTCCGCTGTCGAGCGCCCTCTGCCCTGATTAGTACGGGACACACACAGTACTCTGGGTCCCAAACCTGCCTTCCAAACCGGTCTCTCACAAGAACACAGTGACTTTGCCCAGGGACTCCGTCCTCCACAGACAAACAAGTCATTTGCTTATGCACTCAGCTGGGTGAGCCATGTGACTCACACAGAAGCCAAAGGAGCTGCCCCAGGACAGGCACTGTGGACAGTGATGTCACTGCAGCCAAATGTCAGGGGACAAGGTGGCCTCCCTGGAGGAGGATCTTTTGACTCCAATTCTCTTTTGCTCCTAACAATTAGAAACCTTCTAAAACATTCCATGAGAGCTCAGCTGGAAGATGTGACATGCATTAATTGGCCTGGAGGGCACCCCCAGACTTGGTCACATTTGGGTGGAACATACATGGGGATGGGGAATGGCTGTCGGGATAAAGCCAGGCAGCTCTGAGAGGACCCCGTTCCATACCCTGGTGCTGATGTCCGTTCCTGGAATGACTGGGCTGGCCATGGACTGGGACTCCTTGTTGAAAGCCACAACACAGACTTTGCAGCTGGATGGTGCTGGGTTAGGGTAGGACTTTGTCACCTACCAGGCAGAGTGATCTTAAACAAGCTTCTAACCCCTCTGAGCCTCAGTTTCCTCCTCTGAAACAGGAGTAACAATAGCACTTACCTCCCAGAGGGCTTTCAGGTGCTTATGACAGCTGACACATAGTAAACAAAATTACATATTACATGTATAGATTCTTATTATTTCCAGTAGTCATTCTAATTCAAGATCAAACTGGATATTTAAAAGATATTTTCAGCAAGAAATTGAGTTCAGTCACATTCTTCCTACTAATGGTCCGGCTGTATAATAATTAGTCTCTTTAATTCCTAGGCCTAGGCGGGGTTCACCCTGAGCCAGTGCGTAAGCCAACTGCATGATAATGAAGCTTTATAATCCAGCCACTCAGAGCAGGTTGAGACAGTGACAGTTATTTCCTCTGCACCCCCAACCCGTGTCCACAAATGCCTTTTCTTCTCTTTTTCTCATCACTGAGTTTTAGCGGGTTACAGAAACACCTGCACGAAGACTACATTTCCTGGCAGCCAGCAGTGGTCACATGACTCTGATCCAGCCAATGGCATGAGTATATGTGATGACAGCAGTTCTTGGTTATGCCTTAAAGCCTCTTCTACTCTTTTTCTCCCTTTTTCAGAAAATGGGACATGGTAATTAGTTGTTTGGGGTCACGTGGAAAAGAGCTACATCCTCAGGGGAGGTGGAAAAATAGGGTGGAGGAGTCTTGATGCTCTCCCCATAATATGACCTCATCAGCTGTGGAAGGCTACCAGGGGTGCACCTTCTCCTTTGTTTAAGCTTCTGTTATGTTTCATCTTTGGCTTCTTTCATTGAACAAGTTTTCAAGGTTCATCTATGTTGTGGTCTGCACCATTACTTCATGACCTTATATGGCTGAATAATATCCCATTGTATGGATCAATTAATGGACATTTGAGTTGTTTCTGCCTTTTAGCTTTTTTGAATAATGTTGCTATGAGCATTCATGTCCAAGGTCTTAGGTGAACATATATTTTTAAAGACCTTAGTAGCAAAATTGCTGTGTCATATGGTAGGTTTGGGTTTAACTTTTTGAGGCTCTGCCAAACTTTTTCAAAGTGATTGCATCATTTTACATTCTAGCAGCAGTGTATAAGTGTTCTAAATTCTCCATATCTTCACCAACATTTGTTACTGTTCATTTTTTTATTGTTCATTTTTATTAAAAAAGATGAACTTTGGGCATATCCCACCTCTCTTGAATATATGTTCTCTAGATTGCTACTAGCCATTCTGGTAGGTATGAAGTGTGAAGCTGTGGTTTTGATTCTTACTTCCCTAATGACTAATAGTGTTGATTATAGTGTTAATTTTTCATGTTTGTTGGATAATTGTATATTTTCTTTGGATAAATATCCATTTAGCTCACTTATCTAAGTTTTAATTAGATGACTTCATTGTTGAGTTTTAAAGAGTATTTTATATGTACATTCTGGGTAGATGACCCTTATCAGATATACGGTTTGCAAATATTTTCTTTAATTCCAAGGGTGGCCTTTTTACTTTCCTGATAATGTCCACTAAAACTCAAAAGGTTTTAATTTTGGTGAAATACAATATCTATCTTTTTTCTTTGGTTTCTGGCATTTTAGCTGTTATATCTAATAAACAACTGCCTAATCCAATGTTAGGGACTACATTGAATCTGCATGTCATTTTGGGAAGTATTGCCATTTTAACAAGATTAAGTCTTTTAATCCATGAACGTGGCAATTTAAGTTTTATTTATTTTTTTTCAGCAGTGTTTTGTAGTTTTCAGTGTACTTGTCTTATACTTATCTTGTCAATTTTATTTCTGGATATTTTATTCTTTTTGATGCTATTGCAAATTAAAATTGTTCATCGTTCCTGTATAGCAATGATGAGCTTGTAATCTTTCTGAACTTGTTTATGAGTGCTAATACCATATTTGTGGATTTTTTTTAGGATTTTATATCTGCAAGATCATGCCATTTTCAAAGACATGTTTTCACTTCTTCTTTCCTTCTGGATATATTTTATTTCATTTTCTTGCTTAACTGCCTACCTAGAATCTCTAGTCCAAGGTAGAATACAATTGGCAAGAGCAGACATCCTTGTCTTGTTCATGACCTTTGAGGAAAGCACTCAGCTTTTCACCATTGAATATGATGTTAGTTGTGAGATGTTCTCAGGTGCCCTTTGTCAAGTAGAGGAAGTTCCCTTCTATTTGTTTCTTATGTATTTTTTATTACAAAAGGTATTGATTTTGTCAGATGCTTTTCCTTATCTACTAAGAAGATCTTGTGGTTTTGCTCTACTAATACGTTGTAGTACATTGTTTTTCATGTGTGGCTATTGAAGTATCTGCTCAGTTAGCTTACTAGTAAGCTAATTTTTGAAAAGAGATTTCCCTAAATGCATGGACTAGTAAGTCTCCCAGTTTTTGCCATGGCACTCTATATGGGTACACTTTCAATACTTGCCTAGGAAGCTGGCAACTCTGCCTTAGCCTTCACTTCCTACTTAAACAGACTTCAAGTTAAAAAAAAAAAAAAGTAGTTGCTTAAGGCCTTCTCAGGTCTTTCCTACATATATGCATGATCTTTTAGATTCTCAGGAATATGTTGGAACTTTGCAAAGCCCCTGTGGTCATCTTACATGCCAGATTTTTCCTTTAAGTTTTTTGGATAGTCTATAGCTTGCCCCAACTGTTAATTTACCATCTCAGGTAGTCAGGAAGCTAATCAATTACTTTTAACTATTTTTAATAAGTCCTCAGATTTTCTACACTGGACAAGGGTGAAGGAAAGTCAAATAAAAAGACCTTTAAAAGTAGACTCCTCCAGAGACTCACCAGACAAGGCAGGTAATGGCGATTCTCTAGGGATGAGGTTTGTCGGGGCTCCATGGGGAAGCTCCTTCCCTACAGGAACTTCTAGGCCACAGGTTTTCAGCCTGATTGTAAGTTGTTGGTTTTTAAGCCTGATTCAGCTAAAGAGGGACACATGGAAATATGACAAGTTAAAATGCCACAGAACTCACCATTCTTAGTGAGATTAGGCCACTTCCCTTAAATATATGCTGTCTCGATTGCTGCAAGCCTTTGATTAATTCACGGAGTTCTGAAAAAGTTGATTCTGCCATCTTTTGCCAGTTTTCGTATTGACTTTCATGGAATAGAGAATTTTATATACTTGCTGGTATCTCTGTGGCTTCCTTTTATTCCTGGTAAATGACTCTGAATGTCCATTTGTGATGAAGCTATAAAGCTTCCCTTTTAAACAAATTTATAGAAGGAAAGAATGTGAGTTGAGTTGAAGAAGCCAGTCTGAAAGGGCTACATACTATATAATTCCAAATATATGACATTGTGGAAAAGGCAAAACCATAGAGACAGTGAAAATATCAGTGGTTACCAGAGGTTCAAGGATGGGGGGAGATAAATAAGGGAGGACAGAGCATTTTTTAGGATGGTAAGACTATCGCAGAAGGTATTGTAATGGTGGATATGTGAGATGAATTTGTCCAAATGCATAGAACTGTACAACACAGAGAGAACCTCAGTGTAAATTGTAGGCATTTAATACTGTATCAATATTGGTTCATCAGTTATAGCGCATGTACCACAGTAAAGCAAGATATTAATAACAGGGAAAATGTGTGCAGGAGGAGAGGGTGTGTATGAAAACTCTCTGTACTTTCTGTATAATTTTTCTGAAAATCTGAAACTGCTATAAAACTTAAAACTGTTAAAATTTTTTAAAAACGAAGTTGATTTTAGGTGATAAAAGAATATGGCACAAAGCATGTGGAGGTATGTGGGTAACTGACATTCGGGAAACATGATGTAAGAAATACGTGTTACAACTGGGGTCTCTGTAACGTGAGAGAGCAGAGAAAAGAGCTAAGCACATTGAATAAAAACAAAAACATTTTATTAATAACATGAGATCTATTGACTGCCTGGTATAGAAAGAAAGGAAGGGCAAGAGGTACAGCTGGTTGTTAGTTTTCTCTGCTTCAAAGATAACAATAACTGTGGAAGAAATAGGAGACCAAAGAAGACCGAGACACCTAATAAAAGGCCTCTACTGGCCAATGGACGAGCACATTGTAAGTTGAGAGAGGAGACAGGTAATCCCTGTTGGAAAGCCCCATTGAAAGCCTTGGGGGCTGTCAAAACCGTGAACTGGATGATAAGAATCTTTCAGCTTTCCAAGAATGGCCCTCACCACTCAACATTGGTTGGCTCCATGCTTCCTGCTGGTACCACGGACAGCAGCCAGACACAGCCCGATGACCTAGAAGGCCAACAGTTTCTTGTCTTCTTTTCAGAGTGTCCAGTTATGTGCTAGACTGTGCATGGAACACAGGGATGAGCAAGGAGTCCATACCCTAGGAGGGAGATCTGAGCCTTTCACATGGAGCTGAACAGAAGGCTGGGAATCATGGGAGTGGGCCGGATGAAGCTTAGGAGAACACCATCCAAACTCTGCCACTGCCCAAGGTCATGGGTCTAGTGACAGAAAACTGCACTCTTTGAGTCTCCTTTTCTTTTCTGCAAAATGAACTTGGTCTTCATCTAAGCCTGTGAGCGGCACAGGGTAGGTGTGAGACAGACATTCAGTGAAGGACCTTCTACAGTGTCTTTTCCTTGGGTATGAGGCCGCGGGCAGGGCTGTGTTGTTTAGAGATGTAGTTTTGTTTCCTAACGCAATACCTGGCTGTAGTTGGTGATTTAGCAAAAGTTCAAGGAAGAAAGAAAAGAAAGCAAGAGGACAGCTTGCTCTCACCTCTCCCTGCTCTCAAGCACAGAGCTGGGAACCTAGGAGCCCACTGGCTCATCCCTCCTTCTGAGCAACCTGACTCTTGTAGACAGTAGGTGCAAAGCCCAGAAGGCAACTTCATCTCACCATTTTACTCATCCTTGGAGTAGATGGGGGCTCCTGAAGGGTCATAGGGGGGCCTCCCACCAGAGCACAGGGCCTGTTAGGAGGACTGGTGTGCTCAGAGTCTGGAGGACACTCTCCACCCCCCTCTCTTGGCCTGGGAGCACAGGAGCATTCATTCCTCCCACTGTGTTTTCATTGCAGACACCTGGTGAGGCTCAGTCCCTGGGGAGTCTGGTTTGCAGGAGGCCAGCTCGCCAGGCTTTTGTGCTGAAGTCACAGACCCTTGATGTATTATTCAGGCCGGTTACCAATCAATGCCAGACGCCCATCCATCCTCCGCAGGTCCCCCTGCCGGGGCCTCTGCTGTTTCAGAAACACGTGCTAAAATCTGAGGAGAAATTGTCTGCCTCTGTCTTCTTGTAGCATAAATAACTTGGCACCAGTTGCCAGGGAGGGGTGTTTGTTCCACATTGACTGATTCTGTTATTTCCAGTTTTCTTGCTGTTTGTCATCATCTCTTGTGCCTCTAGCCTTGAGGGGGAAGAAGCAACCTTTCTCGGCCGCAGGTAACAGTAGAGCTAGTCTCAGACTCAGCAATGTTGTGTCTGGTTTGCAGATGTAATCAAAATGGAAATGCCTTGGAGACAACCAGGAACGACAAGGTACTGAGCAAATACCTGCTGTGGGCAGGATGCTGAGAGAAGTGAGGGGCAGTGGGGGTTAGTGCAGAAGGAGAGCGGGGGCTGCACTCCTGTCCTGCTTCTGCCCCTCTGAGCTAGGGGACGGTGCCCAAGTCACTTAGCCCCTGAGGCATGGAGGGAGGTTAATCCTGTTCACCCCACTTCTTGGGAGGCGCTCATGCCGACAAAATCCAGTAGGAACTCCGGCATCACGTGCTGGGACCAGGCTGGTTGGCTGCGTGGTCTGCAGGTGTGTGACTCTGGAGAAGTGACAGTGACGCCTCTTTGTGTCTCTGCTTCCCATTCTCCTCCCCTTACCGAGTTGTGACACAAAAGTGAGAAAGTGGCCATGAAGTCACTTTGTACATAAGGTGCTCCTGGATGTGCTAAGTGGTCACCAGTGACAGCATAGGGCGGGCTCAGTGTTTACCCAGCGTGGCTGTCCTCACCAGTGCTCCAGTCTTTATCTTCCTGAAGTCAGCCCCCCTCTTGGAAAGTGGGCATCGTAAACAGTGCTCTCCGCTGACCGTGTGACTGGCCGGCCTGGACCTCCAGCTGGCTCGAGACGCCTGTTGCTTTCCCATGTCCCCTGATCATTCTTCCCTACAATGCACAGTACTGTTGTTAATGTCCCTGTCCTTCGTCCTGACAGAACTCGGTCTGCTCTGACCCTTAAGCCCTGGAACCAGAGCTCCAGGGGTGCCCCCCAGCCCTCCTCTGCTCCGTTCCCTCCCCAACTTGGCTTCTAATGAGCCACCAGAGTGGGCCAGGCCCCACCTGCATCTGGCTTCGCTGATCCCTGTCTCTGCTACTTCCAGCCTCTGAAGCCCCAGGTGTGGAGAGACCAGACAGAGCACGTGTGGAGTCCCTCTGGTGGAGGGGTGGGAGAGCTGAGCCCCTGTGAGAGGCAGGGGATGAGACTGTGTCCCACTGAGGGGGTGGGGGCACCGAACTGCCTGGTCAGGGGGTCCTCTCGGCTACGGAAAGGGCTATGCCCTTGCTGTCCAGAGCCTTGACCCTGCCCCCCCGCCCCGGCCCTGTGCCACCTCCTAGCAGGTCCAGTGAACTTTTCATAATGCAAATCTGATCAGATCACCCAGGTTTAAAACATATCAATTTTAGGATAAAGACTAAGCTCTTTGCTTTTGCCTGGGGACCCCTTGTACGGTGTCCACCGCACCAGCTTCTCCAGCTCCATTGCTCACCCCGGCCCCGCTCCACCCTTGAGGCTTCTCCCTCTTCTCCAAGTGCTCCCCAGGGTCAGTGCCTCAGCCCAGACTGCCTCCAACCCCTGTCCCTCCCCGCCAGCCCCTCTGATCTAAAGATCTCATCGTATATACGACCTACTGGCTGGGCCCAGCCTGCCCTGACACCCCCTCGTGGGCCGGGCAGCCCCTTCTCTCAGCAGACTTTATCCAGTGCAGCGTTTCATGTATTCTTTGATCCCTGCATTGGTATCTGTCTCCCTGGCTGGACTGAGGGGAGGGTGTGGAGCCGCCACTGGGCTCGCCCAACGCGGATGCTCAGGTGGGATTTAGGGTCTGACATGTTATTAGGGACACGGAAGGGGAGGAAGCCGAGTGGCAGGGCTGTGGCCAGCTGGCAGGGGCTCTGCGGTGGGTCCTGCCCACCCCAGCTGGGCCCCTGTGCCCGGCCTATTTCAGGCGGTCCCAGGAAAGGGTGACCGTGAGAAGTGCAGATGCTCCCATGGCTGGGAACATCCCCCTGCCCAGCACACAGCTCAGCAGAAGGTGCACGCCCCTATTCCAGCCTTGGGGTGTGGGGCAGGGGCCCTGCAAGGTGGCGGGTTTTCTAATTTCCTCAGGGTCCCATCTGGTCTGGCACTGCCTTGGACTTTGCACTGGACAGGAGTGAGTAGAGCCCTTCCAGTCTGTGGCCAGGGGCCTTCAAGCCTTGTCCAGCCGCCCCAGCCTGGCTCCCCGCTTGCCAAAGACTTTGTATTGAGCAGGTTTGTGGCCAATTCTCTGCCTGTGCTGGTGTCTTTGTTTGAAAGTATTTTCACTCTTGTTTTATTTTTCAAATCAATCAGCTGTGATGCCTCAGCCCCAAATCGATCTCGATGGCAGGGACTGCCCCGTCCCTGTCACTCCACCAGCAACAAAAAGTCTTCTTTTCTTTTCAGATGTGGAAATAGAACTCATGAAAGTGAATGTTCGTCTCCTTCTCGGCTCCTGGGAGTGCAGAGAGGAGGGGCCAGGGAGCTCGGCTCCCCTGTTACCTCTTCATCTGCAGTTTTCCTCATAAGTACAAAAGGATTTTTTGTGTGTCCAGGGAGATTTCGTTTAGTAACATTGTCTTGGCCAGCCAAGCAGGTGACAGGAGACTTTTCTAAGCCCAGTTACCCCATCTCCTGCCCCAAGTCGGCCCGGCTGTCCAAACCTGCTCTTCCCTTAACTCTCCAACAGTCACAGAGCTCCAAGTTTGGAAGGAAACCCCCTCCGCACCAGCCGTCATTGCAGTGAGTTGTCAAGCAGGGCGGTGGGGAGTCGACGAAAGGGCGAAGGGCTTTAGGAGCAGAGTCCCCCATGACCACACATGTGCCCCCCACCTGCCATTTGTCAGGCTCCATATGGGCCTCTGGGGAGAGAGTGGGGAACAAGAAAGGTGTGGCCCCGACCTCCTCAGGGAATTCAGAATCTCACCTCTGTGTGTGTGTGTGTAGAAATACCAACAAGTTACAGGGCACTTACAGCACTGTCTGGTAGATGCTGGGAGAGGAGAAAGGCAGGAAAGATTAGGATGCTGAAAAGGACAGAGGAACTTGGAGGAGGGCGAGGGAGGGGGGAGAATCAGAGCGGGAGACAGAGAAAGAGAAGAGGAGAAAGGGGGGGAGAAGGAAGGAGGGGGAGAGAGTGAGAGAGAAAGAGCGGGGAGAGAGTGAGAGAGAAAAAGAAAGAAAAAGGGTGGGTGAGAACACGAGGGATGAGAATTTGTGGGGCCGGGTTGAAAATTAGGCTGGGAAGGCAGGTGGGGTGGGCGAGAAGAAGCCACGCCATGCTCTCCCCAGGGACTGGGGATCCACCGAAGAAAAAGCAGCCAGGCGAGGGCATGGCCAAGTGCAAGTTCAGGAAGGCAGCGCTGACAGCAGGTGCTGAGTGGATGGGAGGAAACAGGGCCCAGGCAGGGTTGGGAGCGGCAAGGTGAGTGCAGCGACGCCCCCACGTCTCACTGGCTGTGTGACCTCCACTCCCATGCAGGTGTCACGTCTGTCACACCAGCTGCCCCTCTGTGCAGGGCTTCAGGGCAGACTAAATGATCGTGCTTGTCCCAGCCGGGCACACTGCCGGAGTCATAAATGGCAGCGATTATTCCGTGGCTGCTCTGGGCTTCATCCTGGGCTGGGGCGGCCGGGTGACCCCCTTGATGTCTCATTAGGCCCTCGGGGTGGTGGACATGCCCGGCCCACGCTGGCGTCAGGCCTGCCAGCCATTCTGCTCCCAGACAGTCACTTCCGAACCCAAGGGCTCCGCGTTGGTGGCGGCAGCTCTCTGACGCCCCTGACAATGGCCTTTCTTGGCAGAGGGCCCCACCCAGCCAGCGCTCCCCAGGGACCTCACAGAAATAGGTCCTTAATAGCTGCTTGTGGCACTGGCTGATGGAGGGGCCGTGAACCTCCGGCGGCCCAGGGAGGGCTCCTGAGACAAAGAGGGTTTTAAGCCCATGTTGTCTCCTGCCCTGCCGCCCTCTTCCCAGGCCCTCCCTTGGTCCATCCTCTTTGTTCAGGGTTCAAGACCAGAGGCTGCCAAGTTTCTGACTGAAGCTCTCACTGGCCAACGAGCTAGAAAATAAAGGGAGAGGGGACCAAGCGGGAGGGGACAGGACAGAGCACACTAACTGTTCCCTTGGCAGCCTCCAGGCAGAGGGTGAGGCAGGACTTCAGGGCGCTGGGAAGAGACTTTATTTTTAAAAACAGACGGTGCTGGGCTGGGGAGGCCCCCAATCTTGTGCTCGAGTTGGGGAAAATCTCACAGTCCTCAGGTCCTCCACGGGGTCTGAGAACTTCAGATAAGGCCAGATAAGGAAGAAGAAAGCCACAGCTTCAGACAATGGTGTGTGCAAATGCTAACATAACGGCGCGGAGACTCTGAAGCTGGCTCCACCGTTGACTCATTAGCTGGTCAGTGCGTGGGCGAGACGTGCTTCTCTCTATCGGAGGCTGTGTCAGGCCATGGTTAAGGGCAGGGTGTTGTTCCCACCTTCCCAAGTTCAGGTTCTGGCTGTGAGCATCCATGTCGGGGTGCCAGGCCACCAGCCGGCCTGTGAGCGTCTGGCCCTTCTCTGCAGGATGAGGTATAGGGTGAGGACCACCCCAGCCAAGGGCTGAGCAGTAACGGTGACAAGTGCGTAATTGAAGTGGATCCAGGTCGACACGATGAAACAAACGTATAAGGCGCCTCCCATGTGCTGGGTTCCTGAGCAGGTTTCTTGTGGGTGCTGGGGGACAACTGTCACGGAGAGTGCTAGGGAGTCTGCAAGGCCCCTGTGGTCCACTGGCAGAGGGTGTGACAACACAGCCCTGGGCCTTAGGGCATCAGGGGGTGGTGAGTTTTGATGCATGAGTTAATTGTTTTCTGCAAGGAACTGAGGCCAAAATGCCAATTGCTTCCCCCCCCCCGCACGCGTTTTGGATCCATCCATCCGTTGCTTTATTCCATAGATATGTATTGATCGCCTTTTACAGTCCAGCCACTGTTTCAGGTGCTGGGAATATAGTGGTTAACAACACAGAAAATCTAGACATAGACATTTCCCCCACCTGGCACATCCAATTGAAAGCTTTGAGATTACACAAAGTAGAAAGTAGAAGTAGAAAACGGATGTACAATGCTTTCCTCTATTAAAACGTCCACAGTGGGTTGATGGGCGCTTGGGCTGCTTCAATGACTTGGCAATTATGAATTGGGCTGTGATAAACATTCTGATGCAAATATCTTTGTTGTAAAATGATTTTTGGTCATCTGGGTATATACCTAGTAGAGGAATTGGAGGATTGAATGGCAGGTCTACTTTTAGCTTCTTGAGTGTTCTCCAAACTTCTTTCCAAAAAGGATGTATTAGCTTGCATTCCCACCAGCAGACCAGCAGTGCAAAAGTGTTCCCCTCTCTCCATCCATGCCAACATCTGTACTTTTGGGATTTTGTGATGTGGGCGAGTCTTACTGGAGTTAGATGGTATCTCAAAGTGGTTTTGATTTGCATTTCTCTGATGATTAAAGATGATGAGCATTTTTGATGTGTTTATAGGCCATGCACCTGTCTTCTCCAGAGAAGCTTCTGTTCAAGTCATGAATGGATTAACAAATTGTGGTATATGTATACCATGGAATACTATGCAGCCATAAAAAGATGGAGACTTTACTTCTTTTATGTTTACCTGGATGGAGCTGGAACATACTCTTCTTAGTAAAGTATCTCAAGAATGGAAGAAAAAGTATCCAATGTACTCAATACTATCATGAAACCAATTTATAATCACCTACACTTTCATATGAAAGATAAAACACAGCTATAGTCCAAAAAGAAGGAGGGAAGAGGCGGGAGAGAAAAGGGGACGGGGGAGGCCAGGAGGAGGGAGGGTTTTTGGGAGGCACCTAATGTGCATGATGGAAGGAACATGTCAAAACTATTTAGAGTATAAATGTCTTAACACAACAAATAAGTAAGCGAGGTGAAGGTTGTGTTAACCAGTTTGATGTAAGCATTCCAAATTGTATATAAAATCAACACATTTTATCGCATACATGCATTAATGTACACAGTTATGTCTTAATAAAAAAAAGTCCACAGTGAAAAATTTTGGAAAGCACAGAGAAGGAAGTGAGAGTCACTGGGGACTCACCCCTCGGGGACGCCCCCGGGGACCACGGCGCTGTGTGTTCTCTTTGTCCAGTGTACGTCCCTTCAGTGCCATCGAGATGATTCTGTGTACGTAGCTTTTTAAACTTTTTTTTTTCTTTTTGCAGTTTTGGGCCGGAGCTGGGTTTCAACCCACCACCTCTGGCATATGGGGCCGGCGCCCTACTCCTTTGAGCCACAGGTGCTGCCCTACTTTTTAAACTTTTTATCGTGAAACAAAACAGATTCAGAAAGCCACACATAACAATGGTGGAGCTATTTTGCTACTCATTTCCACATGAGATTAGTTTCCCTAAACTTTTAGAAAGGGGTGTTACTCTCGGATCTGCTGAGTCTGTTATTTCCACGTGGTATTAACAATTATGGCAGCTTGTCCTTTGGGAGTGCCTGGGCATTTCCCCATCTCCGTGTTTACGTGCACTTCTCTTTCTGGTTAATCTCTTGCCGTTTCTCCTCAGTCCGCCTCATGTCTTGGAAGGCATCCCTGGCAGGTTCATTTCAAGAGTCTACAGGGCTACATTGCGCCATCCTCTTTCGATCACCCCGGGTGGCCCTTGCATTCGCCCACTATGGTGTGGGCAAAATCCCTTTCTGCTCCACTGGCTGTTCTCAGATCGCCATGGCAGTCTCCCTGTTGGCCATGTCAGAATTCTCCTTGGATCCCTCAGACGCCCTGCGGCTTCCCTGTGCTCTCTCTCCCACAGATGCCACAGCACCTGGGCGGATGGCTGCCCCTGGTTTGTTTCCACCTGCTCATATCCCTAGATCTTCTATTGTTAGGTCCAAGGTGCAGTGGTGGAAGACAAGGAGATGGTGCAATTCCTGCATGCCAGGGCTTCAAGGGACCCTAAACCTCTGCCTGGAACCAGCTTTCTCAGTGCCATTTGGGGAATAATACAGTCCTTTCTCTCTGATCTTGGATGCTTCATCTTGAGGGTCCCTGGGCTTCCTGTTTTATTTCATTGCTGCAGATACTAATTTCTCTGCTATGCCAAAATATTTAAATTGTTATCACCTTGTAATATATTTTTATATCATTGGGTGGTTTTATTTTTGAAAGTTGCCTTAGCTATTTGTTTTTCCATGTACATTTTAGACTCAATTTGCTTCATCTCGTTCTCACCCCAAATCCTGTTGGGATTTTATTTTTATTGTAGTTGTATTAAATTTGTTGAAAATAGGGGGAGATTGACATCTTTATAACATTCAACTCTTCCTTCCCCCAAATCAACATCACTTCCCTTATTTAAATCCTCTGCTCTTTAATCAATTTTGAGATTTTCTCCATAGAGCTCATCTCGGATGAACCCTCTGGATCCTTGAGTGCAGCCTTTTGACTGAATCCAAATTTTATAGAACAAATCTTCTTAATACAGGGACTTGTTCTGTGAAGTTTGGGTTCTGCTGAGGGGCCACACTTGGGGATCAGCAGGGCCGCAAGTGGCCTCAAGGCCACTGGTTCCCCATCCCGGTGGAGTCTTTTTCTCTGCATTGCTGATTTCTTGAGTAAGACGTGAGATTGTGATCAACCATTGGCAGACATTAGGACCCTGCTACTGACTTGGTTTCACTGGGGCTTTGGCCCTGAAGGCACCATCGCCTTCCTTTCCATGTAGATTCGAGCTGTCCAGGCCTATCTCATGGTTTGCTGGCAAGACGTGAGGAGCTCGGCAAGAGAGAACTCACCCTCAGGGAAGAAGGAATCACATCCATTGAGGCTGGTCCATTGACAAGGCCCTGGATCTCACAGGAAAGTGGGTGTGGAGAGATCTCTGAATGGAGACGTTTGCTGTCATGCTTAATAGTCAGCCGAACTTAGTTTAATCTCTGGCTTCAGCATTAACCATCGGCGTGACCTTGACCTGGATACTTAGCATCCCTTTGTCCAGGTTCCTTATGGGCAGAATGAGGATGTTAACAGTGTAGTGGTCACAGGTTCTGTGCGGAGGGAATGAGATACGCATGCAGAGTGCTTGGCTCTTGGCAAACACTCACGGTGGACATTTCAGCTACAAAGAGGAAAAATACAGAACTGGAGCATTTTTGCAGGAGCTTCTCAAAGGCCGAGGGCCTGGTGAGGTCGCCTGGAGACCAGCAGCCAAGCCTTTTGTTACTTTTGTTTGAGTTTATGAGGCTGACCCATCTGCTCTGGGCCCCGAGGTCCTGGCATCTAAATGGCCCAATTTCATAAAATTGAAGATAAAACGTTTCAAGTGGTTAACCAAGTGCATCAGGGAGAAGGCCACGATTCTACACTCACTGATTTTTGCTTTTTGCAATAAAAATTCCCCTTTGAAAAGGATACATCAGGGTATACTTTAAGAAGATCCATAGTCTTGCTTAATAGAAATGCCCCTTTCAACAGAGAAACATAAAAACATATATACAGAGAAACATAAAAACATATATACAGCTACCTCACCTTCACTTTTCTGAATTTAAACCCTTTCCCCTTTCATTAAGGAGGGGGTGTGTGTCTTAAACTCTGAAATGGATGAAATCTGTGGAATACAAAATGTGGTAAGTTTTTCCAAATTCAGAAGTGAGGTCCTGGAAATTGAGAGATATTCTAGCCCTGGAAAGGGCTTTCACAGCTGCTGAACTAGCAAACATCCCCTAAAATGAGAGTAGCTACCCTGATGTTTCACACCCCCCTTCTCCTGCCCTCAGTCTTTCTTTTTTGTGCCCACTGGCACCAAAGAAAGAGGGTGTTACTGACTTGTTCATCTTTCCAGCTTGTTATTTGCTTGTCCATCTTCCAAGATGCTCAGCAAATAATTGCTGAGGTCTGTCTGACTACTCGCTGGCTACTGGGAGGGTGCTGGGGACACAGAGGGAGAGGGACGTCGAGGCACAGCCGTGATCACAGGGCTTACATTCTGCAGCAAGTAGAAAGAAAATCACAATGGGAAGCTAACGTATAACTAGAAATTGTGACAACCTACGAAGAAGGTGGATTTGAGGGAGATTGTGGGTTCATGGAGGGGGGGACACTTAAGCTCATTCTGCAAGAGCGGAGGGATCCAATCGTGTGAGCAAAGGGGTGGGCAGAAAAGGTTTCCAGGCTGGGCACCCATGGCAGGAAATGGGACTGAGCCAGAGCCAGTGGGCTGGGAGCAATGTGGAAATAGGAAAACAGGTTCGAAGACTTGAGGTCTGGAGGCTGGAGGCTTGGAGGTTTGGAGGCCTGGAGGCTTGGAGGCTGGAGGCTTGCATTTTGAGGCTTGAGGCTTGGACCTTCACCCTAAAGATAGAAGGAGACTGTTGGAAGAGTGTAATCAGAAGAGTAAAACAATAAATTACATTTTCTGAAAAGACCAGTTGCAGTGTGGAGGGAGGATTATTAAGGGTTAAAGTGGGGTCAATGAGACCAGCCAGGTGGGCAGTGCAGGTGCCCAGAAGAGGTGACGCTGGCCTTCCCTGGGGCCAGTGAAAAGCGAGGCGTTTGGGTGGGTTTGGGAGCAGAAGAGCTGGGTTTGTGGTGTGGAGGAAGGAGTGCGGTGTTGGGGCAGGATCCTCCACCCTGTGCTTGGCTTGCCAGGGCTCAGATGGACAGGTGTGGTCCTCTCCCTCCCTCTGGCACTCAGTCCCCCCATCTGTAAAGTGCCGGGGATGGGCTGGGTGATGTGACCTCTGTCTCCTTCAGTCTGACAGTGTCTGACTCTGGCCTTCCCCTGGGATGTAAAAAGGAGTCACCAATCGCCCGCCAGGCAGGCATTTGTTGGCAGAGATCATTCAAAGCCAGACCTTGTTCAATATCTGGGCTTCTTGGGTGGCACCTGTGGCTCAAGGAGTAGGGCGCGGGCCCCATGCACTGGAGGTGGCAGGTTCAAACCCGACCCCAGCCAAAAACTGCAAAAAAAAAAAAAAAAGAAAAAAAAGAAAATCTGGGTTTCTCTTGAAAGTTACCTTAGTCCTTTAACAAATTGTATAAATTTCAAAACTATGTATAAACAGAACTTATTTTTTTCATGACTAAAAACTTAGAAATCTTGTTGATTTTACTCACCCCTTAAATCTCTTAAGGAATTCACCAAGTTATTTAAGATGCCTTTAATAAAGAGTTTTCGAGAATGTAAAATCAACCCACCAACACAAAGTCTTACCAATCAGAAATGTACTCATCCTGTTTGACCCTGCAATTCCATTACTGAGCATCTATTCAGAAGGGAAAAAAAAACTTTTATCATAAAGACCCTTGTACTAGGCTATTTATCGCAGCCCAATTTATAATTGCTAAAATGTGGAAACAGCCTAAATGTCCTTCAACCCAGAATGGATTGGTAAGCTATGGTATATGTATACCATAGAATATTACTCAGCCATCAAAAACAATGGAGACTTTGCAGCATTTGTACTAACTTGGATGGAGGTGGAACACATTATTCTTAGTGAAACATCACAGGAATGGAGAAGCATGAGTCCTACGTATTCACCTTTGATTTGAGGACAATTAATGACACAGTGGGGCATGGGGAAAGGAGAGAGCAGACAGAGAGAGGAGGGAGTGGGTGAGGGAAAGAAAACAAACAAAAAAAAAAAGGAAAGGAAATAGTGACTAATTCTCACATAAATTGAATTCAATTTTGACCAAAGTACATTACTTAAACATTAAATTTAATTCAACTTGTCAATATGTAGTTTAGGATATTACATCCTTATTTATAATTGAAATATGTTTATAATTTCCCTTTATAACAATATATTTTATCCAATTTCAATATCAGGTGTACCCATATCAAGGAGAATGATTTTGAAATACTTCTTCTTTTTCTGTTGTCTATAAGATTGGCATGATCTGTTTTTTGAAACTCTCTTTTACTTTTGTTTATATGATATTATCTAGTTTTTGAGACTTTGGAAAAAAAATAAGAAGTTAACTGATGACTTCATACTGAGCCTAAGAGTCAAAGCATTCTATAATAGACATACTCTTATTTGACAATGTGAACATTACTTTCTTGGCATTATTATTATTAATATTGCTTAAATTTCAATGTAGTAATCATCTGTTTTCTTTTCTGAATATATTTATCTTCATTCATCCTTTAAGTAGTTTTTGTTTCTAGTCCTTATCTTAAACATTTTTATTGTTATTAAAGTTTAAGCCTTTTAAGTTCTGTGAAAGCAAAAAGTGGAACCTAATAAACACATGTATATGTAAAAAACAAACAAAAAAAAAACACAAAACAATTATTGGTCAGTATAATCTGAAAACATTAATAAGTGACAAAAGATTTAGAAAGCATGACGAAGGGCTGAGGAAGCGCAAAAACAAACAAATAAGAATATTAGCAGAGGAGATTGGAAACATTTTGAGGGAAAGAATGATATTGAGGATGTTTTAAATTTACTAAATGGAGAATATAAACACAATATGTGTCTGAACACAATAACTAAGAAAATGTCATGAAGGCTATGTTAACCAGTTCAATGAAAATATTTCAAATTGTATATAAAACCAGCACATTGTACCCCATGATTGCATTATTGTACACAGCTATGATTTAATAAAAAAAAAACAAAATAACAAAATTTGGTGGGTTTTGGTTTATTTTATTTTATTTTATTTTATTTTTGAGACAGAATGTCCTTTTTCACCCTTGGTAGAGTGCCTTGGCTTGATATCTCACAGCAACCTCATACTCTTTTTTTCAAGTGATTCTGTTGCCTTAGCCTCCCAAGTAGCTGGGACTACAGGCATCTGCCACAACGCCTGGCTATTTTTAGAGACTGGGGTCTTGCTCTTGCTCATGCTGGTCTCGAACTCCTGAGCTCAGTTCATCCACCTGCCTCAGCCTCCCAGAGTGCTGGAATTATAGGAGTGAGCCATGGGACCCATTAAAATTTGGTGTTATTTACACTTTGATTTCAAATGTACATATATTTATTTTAAACTGAGGAAGGAGAATAATATTTGAAAATTTGAAAATTGAAGCAGGAGTGAATGTCATAGTTCCCCAAAAGATCATAGTCACCAAAATTGGGTGAAAATTCTTTATAATTTGAAGAATAATTCAAAGAATAATTCCGACCTGTGCTAGTCAGCTTGGACTGCCATTGTTCATTACCCCATTCTGAAGCCTCTTCTTCACTTTCAAGTATTTGTCACAGACTCACCCCATTTCTTTGACCCAAATCTGGATTAGCCAACTCACACTGCCATACCACAAGACCTTACATGGTGGCTTAAACAACAGAAACTCGTTTCCTTAAAACTTGAGCCTAGGATTCTGGGATCAGAATATCATCTCAATGTCATCAGTTTCTGGTGAAGGATCTTTTCCTGGTTTGTGGGTGGTCATCTTCTTCCTATGTCTTCACATGGATTTTCCTTGGCCCATACATTAGCGAGAGAGAGACAGAGACAGAAAGAAAGCATTAGAGTGTCACTTCTGAAAAGGACACACACCCTGATGGATCAGGGCCACTGCCATTATAACCTTACTTAACCATAATTCTTCTTTATAGGCCATATCTTCAAATGAAGTCACATTAGGGACTAGGGCTGTAATATAAACATCTTTGGGGGACATGATTCAGTTCAAAGCATTTCAACCTTGCTTCTCTAGTTAATGTACTGCTTTCATTTAAAATATATTCATTCTACCCCAACAGCTCCTAAGTCTCAAATTGTCCCAGCTTGAACTCTAAAGTCTAAAGTCCAAAGTCTCATCTAAACATCATCTAAATCAAATATGGATGAGACTCAAGATATAGATTCATCCTGAGACAAAACTCCTCTCCAGCTGTGAACCTGTGAAAACAGACAAGTTACACCATTCCAAAATCCAAAGTGGGAAGTCATGGGATAGACATTCCCATTCCAAAAAAGAGAAATTGAAAGGCAGAAAGGGTGATGGATCTACTTACATCAACTTGATTGTTTCAGATTCCACATATAAATAATATTATGCAGTATTTTTCCCCCTAAACCTAAGCAAAGCAAATTTCATTAGATCTTAAGGCTTGATAATAGTTTGCTTTGACTCAAAACTCAGCCATTTAATATCAATGAGATGGCTGCTTCCCCTCTATTACTATGCAGGGCATTCTGCCCAATAATTTCTCTCTGAGGTCAGCTGGCCTTCTGAAATAGAGGCGGGGCACCCTTGCCCCTTGGGCTGGTAGTGGGGCTGACAACCCTGATGATTTCTGAATCCCCTATGGAGTCATTCTTCCCCTTCCTGAAGTATTTTTGCAGCTGAATAGTTCTTCTATCCTGACCTGTTCCTTATAGTCTAAACTGCTGCTTTTGCACAATGGGACAGTGTTTCTGCAATTGTAATTCCATCTTTATTCCTGGTTTCTGCTGAGGTGGCCATTTACATTAGTGGTTTACATCCTTACTAATCTTATCAAATGGTCATCAGCCACAAGCTTGTTGTTCCCTCAAATCAAACTTTCTCACATTTTACATGTGAGAAATAGATTTAAGAACTTTTTCTAATCCATAAATTGTGTTTTATTTTTCCTTACCATTTTTTGTTTGTTTGTTTAATTCATTCCTATCCTCTCCCATTTTACTATAAGCAATAAGGAGCTCTCAGGCCTCACCTCCAACATTTTGTTTAGAAATCTCCTCAGCTAAATATGTTATTTCATGGTTCAGAATTTCTATCTTCCATTAGAACACAGTTTAGCCAAGTCTCTCTGCCATTTTTTAACAAGATGTTTTGCAATGACCTTTTCCTTATTTCTATCTGAGACCTCACCAAAATAGACCTTAATGTCCATATTTCTCCAAACATGCTGTTCATAATTATTCATATTTTCCTAAGGAGATAAAGGCTTTCTATCCAACTCTATTTTTTATATTTTGAGCACTCACTCAAATTGCCTTTAATATCTATATTTTTAGCAACAGTCCCTTCAGAGCAATCCCAGCTTTCTCTAGCATGCACCTCACAACTTTGCCAATTTCTACCTATTGTCCGGTTCTGAAGTGTCTTCCACAGTTTCAGGCATTTGTTACGGTAGCATCCTTCTTCTCAATAGCAAATCTGTATAAATCAGTATGGGATACCATTAACACTATACCACAGCCTAGGTGGATTAAATGACAGTTATTTATTTTCTCACAGTAGTGAAGCCTGGAGTTCTGAGATCAGTGTGTCAACTGATCATACTGGCATCAATCATACTGAATTAAGGCTCACCTGTATAGCCTCATTTCACATGAGTCGCCTCTTTGTAGATCGAATAGCAGTCACATTAGTTGTTAGGGCGTCACCATATGAAATTGAAAGAGGAAACAATTTGTTCTACAGCATCACTTTCACAAATATTCTGAGAAAAGACAAAAGTGAACAAGTAAATCATAGTAGAAATAAAATGAAACAAACAAAAGTAAATGTTTCTAGACACAAAGGAAATAGCAAAATGCATATTAAAATAACAACATTGTTTGAATATCAGAAAAAATAATGTTTTATAATTTTAAATATTAACAATATAGTGGGAAAATGCAGATGCTCAAAGAAAACTAGTGGCAATGTTTATATTCATAAATCACATTGGAGGGCAACTTGACTGCATTTACTTAAACGTAAAATGCACTTGATCAAAAGACCAATTTCTAGTTTATTCTCCAGAGAAATATTTATACAGATATTCTAACTGTACTGCCAGGTTAGGATTCCAAAATATATTGCAATTGAGAACATGAGTTGCAGAAAAAATATGTATATTATGACACCAGTTATGAAAAACTAATGAGGTCAAAACTATATATCTTTATAAGACCACATAAAAAAGACCAGCAATAAAATGATTAGCAAATTGATAGTTTGGATGAAATGGAGTAAAGAGGGGTAGGTATTCAACAAAATAGATTGGATTCAGGTTTTATTTATATAATTAAAAGGAATAAGAATATTTATGACAAAGAAGAAAAATAAGAAAAAAATATAAAACTACTACGAGTTGTAGTACTGGTATATTTTAGGTTAATTATGAAAGCTATCAGACTTGAAAAAATTAAAAATTACTTCAAAAGAATAGCATTGGAAAAGGGCTTTCTGCATATAGGGAAGAGGAATTATTAATAGGTTGTGAACTACTTTAAGGCAAGGGATCCAAAAAAGAATGTTCAATTGTCAAATGTGTGGTTGGGAGCATCTCACAAAATATACATAGAGAAAATTTAATTTGTGTGGTATCTCCAGTCCCTAAATGGCATCACCTAAATAACCTGTAGATGAAAAATTTCAGATCTCTGTTTGTTGGTGTCTACACCATATTTAAAATTTCTCTTATTTGTCATTTGTATGCTGAGCCTCACACTCGAAGTAGTTGCCATGCTTCCCTCTTACGCCTGTGATAAACATAAGATAATGCTAAGGTTAGCTCTAAACGTTTGACATAGGGAAAAAAAAAATCCTTTACATTATGTGGCAAAAAGGGACAAAAGTAAAAGTCAAACTATTTAAAGAAATTTTAGCCCATAAGTTAATATGAAAAAAAACATGACAAATTAACATCCTTCTGTCTTCTTTTGGTTGAATTTTATCAGTATCGTAAATTAGTCCCCAGTATACATGTTATGCTAAATCTTGGCAGAAAACATTGAAACATCATTTCCATCGTATTCAAGTAATTATATATTCAGAATATTAGCATCAATCAATGGCTTTTTAGTCTTCCCAATATCCCTTTATTACATTGTGAGAAAAGAGCAGCAATATGGAAAGAGTTCACAATAATGATACAGGCGTAACACTCAATAGACAAAATGAGAAACTCATTGTTTTAGACCTGTTAAGCAGCGTGCTAACCTAATAACTTTTAAAAGAAAATATCACAACCCATCAAAACACAGGAACTGAATTTACTTTTGTAGTGATGTGAGACTACAAGAGGCAGAATTTTCACTGAAGGCGACTTCATTAAGTGGAGATATGAATAGTGCAGTTTCATTGTGATGTATTAAAATTCCAGGTATGATACCAACCCAAAGTAAATGTAGAGAAACCTTCCTGCAAGCCAAGGGCATTGTTTCATCATTAGCCATTCTTATTCTATCTCCTAAAATGAATGCAGAGAATTTTTTGTCAATGTGATTTACTCTTTTATTCTATCCTACTGGGATCTTTCCTACTCAGGAAACACAAAACATATGTAGTCTGTTTCATATAATTTAGCTGATAGTATTCACTGTCTTGTATATGGGAATGGTGATTTTCCCTAGCAAGACTTTAATTCTTTGGGGTAAGAGATTGTATTTCTTTGCATCCATGTAGAACCTATAATTCTAGGCTAGGTAAGTGTTCAGTATAAATATTTAGAATTGTGAATTTCTTGACCTAGAATGGACTATGGAAGAATACTGTCCAACTTCCCTCATATCCCAGTGAAAAGCCTGAGACCAAGTACATTTAAGGAATTTACCCAAGGTTGCTCAGTTTATTGTCTGATTGATTACATTTTTAACAAAATGAATTCAAGTAAATTATACTTTTCACTCAAGGGCTTAACAAAAATACTTCCAAATAATTACTTCTCTTTTAACACCTATCCAAATACTGAAAACTATATGGTTCAAAAGATTTTAATCTCTTTAAATGTCTATTGAAATGTCTATTCTAAAAGGTTTTATAGAATTGAAGATTCAAGACAAAATCACTTAGGCATAGGTATGTTAAATCCTATTTAAATAAATATTACTCAGAAACTTTATTTATTCTTGACATACTTCTACATTTTAATTTAATGGTAATGAGTACTCCATGTAATGTCATCTCATAAGGAAATCTTCAATTTGACATTTTTTTCAATTACACTTTGGTAGGGAGGGAAATATTTTCCTTAACATTGTCATTAGTAAACATAGTATTAATATAAAACACTCTTATTAGGAAGCAACTATTGGTCAGTAAACTCCCTAAAACATAGCTGTGTGTGACCAGCATTTCTTTCAATTTTAAGCTGGAGTACTGAAACTTGGATGAAAGGTCTCTGCAATATGTGTTACCTGTGATCAGTAGGCAACTGTGACAGAAAAATCACACCTGACCAGCTAAACAAGCAAGAAATACTTTCTTTAAGACTGTTGCAAAGTGGAGAAAAATTGAACTCGGCTCCTAATACAACAGACATCGGTGAGAATTTGTAGGCAAAAGGCAGGTAAGGAAAAGGTAAAATTACCAAGAAAAACTTGTTTAAATATCAAGGATGATGGAGGAGAGGGACATGATTTCATATCAAGAGTGGAGAAACAGGAGATTAATTGAATAATGATGGGTTCATCAACTGCCATAGAAGTATTCTTTGCTAAAGTGGGGTTCATTCAGCCAAGGTGGGAGCCAAAGAAAAGGACCACACATAATGAGGTGTCAGAAGAGCTTGATAAAAGTTTGGTTAAGGAGGGAGTCCTTTTCAGGGCTCAGTCCTTGGGTCATGTTAGTACCCAAAGCATGTTTTTGTCAAGGCCATGGTAGAGATGCAAGATGGCAAGCTCCTTTGCACAAGCATATTGCAAGCCTTTCTCTTGAGTCAGATCTGTTAACAACCCATGGGACAGAGTCAGTTACAGGGTCAAGCTATCTGTGGACTGTTGAAGTCAATACCGTATATGATGGGAGATAGAGGAGAATGAATATTTCGAAGATATTATCCACAGTGCCACTGGATGCAATCCTCTGCTCTCTGTTCTCAGAAACATCAAGGCTAGCGCTTTTTGGTGGGGGGATAGTGGAATGTTCATATTTGAAAAGAAACTTTTTCCTGGTACTAAACTTTTCTACTCTCTTCCTCTTCTTTCTCACAGAGTTCCATTCTTCCATATCTTCCTCTCCCGCCTGGGAGTTTTCTTACTCTTATTAACTTTTATTTAGCATGCATAATAGAAAAACTCACTTTTCAACTTCACTTCTTAAGCAGTTCCCTTTGCTCTAAGCCAAATCCCTTATTTAATTCTTGGTTTTTATTTCAGTGCCTGCCATATCAGATGCTTTAATTTGACAGCAAAGGAGAATAAAAACAAGAAACAATATATCCATAGATTAACAAAAATTCAGAAATTATGGGGCAAAATATTTGAACAATTGGAAATACTTGCATAAGAAAAAAGAACATAAATTTTTAAACAAAACCTATGCAATAAGTGGATATTTATCCAGAATGAGAAAAAAATTACATATTGTTAGAAGTCAAAAAAAAAGAAAAATTATAAAATAACAAATTATTTGCCTTTCACACCCCTCTATGTAAAAACTTTTCTCTTGAATTTTTTAATATAATTTCTGATCACTTCTTCATACAACAATGTTAGATATAATGATCTTTAAAATATTATTTTTTCTGTTAGTTTCTGGTTTAACTTAAGATTTTTGTGAAAATTGGGGAAAATATTGTCATTTACTTTTCACGTATTAACTAAAAGATCTGTGGGCTTTATTTAGCATGCTTCTGACAAAAGAGAGTGTCCATTTTCACCAGGAGTTTATGAGAACTAAAAAAAACCCATTGTAATGACTTGATATATGACTAATGATGACTAATTTGTATGAATAATGATGAGACAAATGTTCCATTTACTAGCTTTCTATTCCATACATATGCTTTCCTGCTCTGCTGATTTGGCATAGCATTGTTTATTTCAGCTCAGCATATTTTTAGAATATTTCTAAAATCCACTCATACTATGGATACTGAACAATAACTTTAATGTACAAGGCACCAGAAAAAAAATGGGGCTCCCCATCACAAACTGTTTTCAACAAAGATAAGAGTTGGGATATCTCATGCAAATTTATGGACCATGAATGTTGTGGTTTGAATGTTTGTCCCTTCCAAAACTCATGTTGAAATGTAATTGCTAATATAACAATACTGAGGGGTAGGACATTCCAGAGGTGATCAGGCCATGAGGGTCTCACCCTCGTATGTGGGTTCAATGCCTTATAAAGGGCTTTAGAGAGTGGGTTTCTTTACTCTTCCTTCTTCCTCTATGTGATGATCCTTCAAGAAGGCTCTCACCAGATACTTGCACCTTTATCTTGGACTTTCTGGCCTCTGCAATTGTGAGTTAATAAATTTCTGTTCATTGTAAGTTACCTAATCTCAGGTATTTTGTCAAATGAGCAAAAAATGGACTAAGACAAGGATTTAATGGTAATTCTTGTCAGGGTCCTGCCCCAGGGGCAGGGTCCACTAAAACCTGTGGAACTGGCGTGACCAACTGAAGAAATATAAAGCTAGGAATGACTATAAAGAAGGAGACACGAGACACAGAAAAGAATTTTCGAGCTCAGGGGACCACTGCCTGTTTCAGTGATGGCTTTGAGTCTCTGTTCTACTCAGCTTTTTTTGAAATCTATCTTGCCAGTTGGTAAACTGAGGAAGGGAACGAAGACACCAGCAGTTTCTCTGAGTGAGCATATCAGCTTCTATTATTATTATTATTGTTAACCTTAAGGTTTTGAGCAGTCTTAAGGAATCTGACACTTGAGCCTTGTGTGGGGGAAGCCTCCTGTCTGGAGTCACACAGATTCCTAGGGAGGTGTTAAGCTCCACTAGTTCACTGTGCAGTAAAACACCACTGACGTTAATCTCCTCTGAGGAACTGGTGGGAGAGAGGCATTTTCTTCTCATTACCACCACAGAGGATTTTCCTCTGCAATAAGGGATATAAGCCCTCCTGCCCATATCTCAGGGCTTGAGCTGTTCTCTTGATCTCTGTCCCAGCCAAATGCAAATCTCCACAAAGGGAATCTGCTTTGTCTGTTTAATAGTCAGGAAATGACCTAAAAGATGTATCTATTCTAGGTATTGCCACTATCTCTTTTATGGGCATTATTCTTCCTCAGAGTGTTCACAGACTCAGCAGGGGAATTTGTGTAAGCTGTATCCCCAATAGGCCAGAGTTTTAGGAAAGTCCAGAAACTTGTTCAGGTAAGAAATTTAGCAATGGCTGGCTTAACAGTAAAGTAGCTGACTTTCTTTGTTCTGACTCCTTCAGCTTATTTTTTAATTTTCTCTTTTTCTGGAGGTGCCCTGCTCTGCCAAGAATGGGGTCTTCAGTCCCCATTCTGCCTGCAATGCTGAGGATTAAGATATGAATGGATACTGGAATTTAGGAAGCATCTCACAAACAGGATAAAATACAATTGCTTTTAAGTCAAAGAGCTGCCCACAGATTTTTCCTTCCATTGGATGTGACAAATACTTCACCAACAACAAGAGTCTTGCTTCGGATGAGTCTGCTAATACAAATCTACAACCTGAAAGTGGATTCAGGGAAGTCACTAGCCCTTTGGAAACACCTGGAGATATATACACAGAGTAACAGGTATCCACTTAAACGTGACAGTTAGTGACTCAAGTCAGAGACACAGTCAAAGATTCCCTATAGAGAGCATAGGAGCCACGTCTTCCCAAAGGCAAGGAAATGAGGTGTTGTTTAATGCGTGTAGTTTCAGATTTGCAAGATAAAAAAATGTTCTGCAGAGCAATGTGAACATATTTGACACTATTGACCGGAATACTTATAAGTGGTTAAGATAGTTCGTTTTATGTTACATGTTTTTACCTCAAAAATTATATTTGACTTCCCTAAACTCTTGAAAGCATTGTTTGAAATGGTCTCCTTCTTTTTAGTCTTGCTATAAGATGGTGTCTCTTTTTTCTACTTCATAGCAAATTTACTGTAGCCCTCAGCCACCACAAAGTGACACATCAAAGAATATGCCCTTTTAGTACATATTTTTAAGAATGCCCACAGGAAAGTAGTTGCCAACTATCTTAGGCCTCTCTGTACTCTATATTCAACAGAAAAAAGTAATTATAATTCTGAAGTGTCTAGATTTAAGATTACCTACTTGTTTATTGGTAAACTAAAAGAGGACAAGCAAGAATACATCAAGACCCTAAGTCCATTTCTGAAAAGCAGACTTGAAGTTAAGTGTTAATTTTGCCAGAAATCTTTGCAATATATAATAAATAGTATTTCTGCTTTATGATAAAGACTTTGGAAATCCATTGGTTATCACCATTTTTACGTGTTCCAATTTGACACCTTCGTTTGTCCACTTTTCATTGTTTTTCAAGATTAACGAACTCTTAACACAACTCAGTGTCATCAGATGTATTTGTGTGGCAGAAATAGTGGTTCTCCCTAACTCTTGATCACATTCCCAACCTTCCTGGGAATTAGACAAGTTCAAGTAAATAAGGTGTATACAATGCTTTTCAAGTACAGGTGTGTCATCTGATGGCAGGCCTGGTGATGACCAGCTTTGGCTTATCTAACATATTCTTTAATTCATCCCATTGGTTGATTTGATGATGCCTGTGGGGACTTTGGAAGCCACAGGATGAAGATTGCAAAAAAAGGAATAATCTTTTATTGTGCATGAAACACTATGTATTTCCATTTCTATTTTACAGCATTTTATCTTACTTAAATAATTCAAGGTTGTAGTAAACCCCTATGTTCATAAAGCATCAGGGTTAAGGTATAACTCCCCCTTCCTAAAACCTAGTTACCATGGGTCATTGATAAGAGACTTATATAACTGTGTTGTGGGCCTGAGTAGACGATCTTTTGTGAATCATTATCCAAAGGCTACAGGGATGTACTAACTGAAAGAGATTAGGAATGGTATTATATAAAACTCAGGAGGGGAACTGTAGGTCAATATGTCCTGGTTGCTAAAATCTGTCTGAGAAATGCAACTACACATCCCTTCACCTCAAAAAAAAACTTTCCACCTGAAGATATCCCATGAGGCAGGAGAGGGGGGAGAGAGAGAGAGAGAGAGAGAGAGAGAATCTTATCTTCCTATGAAGCAACCACTGATGCAGATATTTGCATGTGAGAAGTTTACTGGAAAGTGGTCTCAAGTTCAATTTCTGTGAGTGAGTAAATAAGGCAGGATTGAGAAGAGAGAGAAGTGGAATTGCAATTTCCCTAAAAGTTTAAGTACATATGAAGAGCTCTGGAGCTGGACTTATTCTTCACAAATAAACCAATCAAGGCAAATAAATCAGACTTTTATATATTTTCATCAGCTAGTTACTGGATGTGGGCTGTCCAGTGAGTGGGGAAATTACTTCTACTGAGGTTGTATCCCAGGCAGTATCCCAGTAATGTCCTACTGGATCCACTACAGAGAGGATCACTGACGTTGATAAGAACTGTGTCAATGAGGAACCTGAACGATAACCCACTTACTTACATTTGTTCCTGCCAACTAGAGTCCATACTACTTATAAGCAGCTGTACTATTTAATTTAATGCAGAAAGGCTAGAATAAATGTAAACTCTTACCCACATACTGCATTAATAGGCTATTTGGACTATTTCCCAATGGAGATCTCTAGTCCAAGAGAGCATTGTCTATGAGTTTGAAACTACACTTTGAGACAATGTCTATAATATGTCAACTAATATCCCAGAATAATATATGAGTCATTCAGTAAGTATTTGCTGAGTAAAAAGAAAATCAGCTATTTTAAATGAAGGGACTGTGTTCACTTCCATATCTTATATAATAATTCCTCACACAGAGTAGGACAAACAATAAGATTCATACTTTATAGTAAAAATTCATATGTCTATGAATGTATCTTTATTTTGTGAAGTAAATTTGACTGACACAGGAACTCACTTTTCTATTTGGGAGCGAGCTGGCATTGCTGAGGGAAGGGGGAATAAGTGTGATTTAATCTTGCACACACAAATACATATAGATTTAAAAACAGAATTTAAACCCCACTAATACACATTTGAATGTTGTATCTTAATCATTTATTTCTTTATTTGAAGACCTTGCGGTCTCCTCTCCAAACAGAGTTCTGAGTGTGGACAGGTAGGACGTCTCACAGGTCTTTGCCATTGGCACTATGATAACTGACGTGTTGGTCTTGGAGGAATTTGGGGATACACACACACTAAATTTGTCTGTGATCCATTCCTTGGCATCTAACGGTGAAAACCACACATTCAGAATCTCTTTTCTCCCCCAAATATTTCATGTCCTCTGTTCTTATCTCCATTTCTGTCCCACTTCCGATTGTCTATCCTACATAACAATGGAAGTGAACTCCAAAACACCTTTCCAGATGCTAGTGTCAAACTTAGCCAATTGTCTATAGCATTGCAGGAAGTACAGCAAACCTACAATGTTGTGGTCTGTCTGGTACGTGTTCCAACAGTTCATCAGCTGTCACTCTCGTACCTCATGCATACACACCTGGTTTAGTGTCACCCAGATGTAAATTAGCATCATTAATGAAACAGCTGTCCAAACACACAAACAAGAATAAATAAATATTTATTGATAATTTGTTAAATAACACAGTTGAATAAGATGTTTATCATCTTTCGTCATTGATGTGTACTCAGATTAAAATTATTATTTAATAAATTCTATTTGGACATGATTAGTTAGCTATTATCTAAATAGAGTTAAATGCAATAGCATCTGCTTTTATATATTCCAATAAAATTTATACTGATACATTTATGACTTTGCCCAAATTCCTTAATATAATTAGCATAAATGAGTTTTATATTCCTTTCAAATGGATAGAAACTTAATATGTATGATCACTTGGCTATGTTGATTTTAATGAACCCTATTCACTCCTGGATATTACCATTATTTTATTTCTTTATTTTACTACTTTTGAATTTTTCTAGTTGTCAATGTATAACTTGAAGATTTTGTTTGGAATACAGACCCATGTATATTTTAAGTATGAGCCATAATATCCAAAATGAAACACTGTGTATCAGACCAGGTTTATAGTCAACTATCACTATTGATATTCTCGTTTCTACTCTAAAATTAGAATAATCACATTTTTAAAAAGTAGATTTGTAAGTTCATATACTAAGCAATGTTTTTTCCTATTTAGGGCATGATTGGCGATACACATGCTTTTCAGATTGTCTTTATTGGTACCTATTCTAAGGGCATTTTCTAAATTATTATGTATGCATTACAAGTTAGCAGTCACTATGCAGCAGTTGCTCACATACATGCATACACACTTTGCACAACTGGTTTAAGGTTAAATAAGGTAAAGTAGATTTGACACTTTGGGTTCATTATATCAAAATGTTATATTTACAAAAAAAAAACCTAACTGATACATCTTGACCCATAAAAACAATAGCATTTAAAATATGCAAAAGCAATTTTCTAGAAATCACATAATTTTAAATACTGTTCGTCAGTAAATTTTAGCCATATTGTGTAGTGCTAATGAGAAGACCTTGCATTTCAGTGGTTTATACGTTGGTTTTATTGCCCCTGAGTTGACTATAAGCCTGTTGTGGGTTTATGAAACCGAAACCTGACTGAATAAACAGCCTTTGTATTTGACCTTGTGAGGAGGGGGAAGAACAAGGGAAAATGCACTTGATTGATCTTAAATTGCCAATTTGAATGTGGCTCATGTAAGTTCCACTCATATTCCATTGCCAAAAATCAGAGGGCCAAGTCAATGGCATGACAATGTAGATTCTCGTAGAGAGCTTCAGGTGTTAGCTAGAAAAGTGCAAGGGCACATAATCACCTGCCAGCCAGGGAACTAATGACTCGAAACAATCTACCTATGAATTTTAAAAAGCATTTCATGAATCTTTCTAAAAGCCAATAAAAGGGCTTCACTCTTACATATGATATATGAAATATTTTGTTTTCAATGTGTGTTCTTTAAAGCAAAGATAAACTATTTAAAGTAATTCTTCCCAAAGCAGAAAATTGTGTAATTGATTTCGTGGGAGAGATTATTTTGAAAGCTTCCAGATACCTTTTATCCTTGAGGATAAAAGTTGACTGACCAGAGAGATACAAATTCCTTGTAGGGCTCTGGAACATTTACTATATGGATTTTATAAACAGCAAGGGTGTTAGAAAAGAGAATTTTTTCTCTTCTCTTATTAGATCAAAAACATAGAATTCCTATGATTTTTGTTCCATCAAATACTACTGAAAAAAACATAAGTTTGGCTTCTTTGGCACAGAAAAGTATCCTCTGGACAGTTAAAGAGAAAAATCTAAACAATAAGCATTCTGACATAGCTATAAAAAATAATTTCAAAGAGAATGACACTGGTCGCCTTTTGGGAGTGAACCCGCAACCCGAGAGAGAGAGTTGGAGGAAAATGTCCTTTCTCTATACTATTTGTGCATTTCCCATAGAGCACTAATACACCTCTATTATCTGTTCAGAACATACGTACAAACAAACAAAAACAAGTAGACAAGTATGATAAGTTACATAATTTCAGAAACTGTGGTCTTTCCTCACATTTCCATCTTTCTGCTCATTTTACCTTTATTGCTTTCATATAAAAAATGAATGTTTTGGGCGGCACCCGTGGTTCAGTGGGTAGGATGCCAGACCCATATACCAAAGGTGGCATGTTTAAACCCAGCCCCTGCTAAATTGCAACCAAAAAAAAAACAAAAGGATATTTCCTTAGTCATCAGTTATATTCTTTTTAAATGTTACTAAAATAAATGACTGATTTATTTTCAGACTCTATACTTGCTGTCTTTCTCCATTTCCCCTTTATTCAATTTGCCTAAAGTTATTCTGTTCCACAAGTATTTTCAGATGTCTAATAGCTGATTATAGAAGTCTATCCTAAAAATCAAGAAGTTGGAAGTGATTTTTAAGGAGGCACTTCTGCGAGAATGTAGACAGTGTGGGAAAATGAAAGAAAAAGGTACATTCTAAGGAAGGCGAATTATTGCCGTTGTGCAAATCTAAGCTGAACATGATCAGACTTGAGAAAAATACAGCCTCTATTTCATAATTCACAAAGAGATGATTTGTTTTGATGCCATTCTACACATCTAAAATAACTGGTATACCCAACAAACATTGTCATTTTTTCCTATCCCCTCTAACTTTTCAAATTCATGATTTACCTGAATCTATGTGATTCCTCTAAATGGATGAAATAATTAAAGTAATAATTTCTTACTCCAGTATCAACATTCAGATATGATTAAACACAAATTATAATAGTGTATTTTCCAGGGTAAATGTGATTAAGTTATGATTTGAAAATTACAGACAGGAACTTTATGGCATGTAGTTATCATCAGTATTGTTTGGTCATGTATTTAAAGCCTGCCAATGAAAATTTTCCTGCAAGCCAATTTTGCTTATGCATGAAATCTCATGATCCCTTAGTTATTACTGTGAAATAAGTGTTGGTTCTATGTGACAGGAGCTGAAAATGTTGCAAAATAAAGTGCTATGTTTTGTTCTAAGTGTATTGCCACTACTCAGTCAATATTAAAATCATCAATCAAGTTATCAAATATAGAGATAAGTTTAAAGAAATGATAATTCCTCAAAAGCAATGTATAAGTGGCTGAATGTCTGCTTTAAACATACCTATAATATCCTGTCATGTTTACTTGAAATAAGAAATTCATGTTAGCATTTGCTACATGTCAAATCACCTCAAATTACAGTGACTTAAAGCAACAGCCATTCACCTAGTTCATGATTCCGTAAGTCAGATAGAGGTTCTGGAGTGAGGTAAGGGGCTAATGGTTTCTGTGGTCTGAACCAGGCTTAAATGACCATGGCCATATTCATTCATAAGTCTGTGGTCTTTTGGTGAACCAGCGCTGGAAGGGTGGTCTACGATGCCTCAGCTGGGATGGCATAGCACTTCCATCTCCACCTGCATCTCCATCTCCATCTCCATATCTATCTCTCCTCTATCTTGATGTTTGCTGGAAGAGCTGGCAGAGCACCAAGGGTAGCAAGTACTTCTAATTACTTGAGTTATATATATTATATATATATATTTATTAAATCATAGCTGTATACATTAATGCAATCATGGGGTAAAATGTGCTGGATTTATATACAATTTGAAATATTTTCATCAAACTGGTTAACGTAGCCTTCACAGCATTTTCTTAGTTATTGTGTTCAGACATTTATATTCTGCATTTAGTACGTTTCACCTATACCCTTCTAAGATGCACCATAGGTCTGATCCCACCAATTACTCTCCCTCCACCCATCCTTCCCACTCCACTCCCCTCCTGTGCCCTTTCCCCATATTCTTGTGCTGTAATTGGGTTATAGCCTTCATATGAAAGCTATGAATTAGCTTCATAGTAGGGCTGAGTACATTGGATACTTTTTCTTCCATTCTTGAGATACTTTGCTAAGAAGAATATGTTCCAGCTCCATCCATATAAACATGAAAGAGGCAAAGTCTCCATCTTTCTTTAAGGCTGTGTAATATTCCACGGTATACATGTACCACAATTTATTAATCCAATCGTGGGTCGATGGGCACTTGGGCTTCTTCCATGACTTAGCAATTATAAATTGGGCTGCAATAAACATTCTGGTACAGATGTCTTTGCTATAATGTGATTTTTGGTCTTCTAGGTATATACCTAGTAAAGGAATTATAGTCTTTTTTATATTTGTTTAAGCTTTCTTGTAAAGGAAAGCTTTAACCTAAGAGCTTGGTGACAACATATGAAAGGAGCAGCCATCAGCTCTCCCTCACAATGATCCTTTATGCTCACAATTCTGGCAAAGGTTAGTTTGGCTTTCAAGTTTCCCCCCAATCATCATTCTTCTTCCTACCTCTCTCTCCACAGCCAAGTTAGAATGAAGAACTAGAGCATCTAAGCCTTCCTCCAACAGAAGAATAGTTTTTCTTTCTTTTTTTTTTTTTTTTTGCAGTTTTTGGCCGGGTTTGCAGTGGGGCCGGCGCCCTACTCCTTTGAGCCACAGGTGCCGCCCTCTAACTTTCTTTTTAATCAATAAAAGAAATGTCATTCTGGATTTAGCTCTTTATTTTTTATCTAAGAGAAGCTCAAATTTATCCCTCCCTTCCCAAGGAGCACTTCATCTGTGCATTTTACTAAAATAGTTCCCATAGCAAATATTAAAAAAAGGATCAGCTCTTCTCTCTCTTTTCCCTCTCACCCCATGTGTCTTGTCTCTCTGTCTCTCTCTCTCCCCCCACCTTCTCTCCTCTCCTCTCTTCCCCCGTTTCTCTCTCTCTCCCCTCCTCCTTAATGTTGCTCTGCAGCATCCCCCTCCAATAAAGACTTTTTGTACAAAAAAATAAATAAATAAAATAAAATAAAATAAAAAAGGGATTAGACACAATTGTTTTATAAACACACTCCTTCTTAAAGAGATAATAAAGCCCCAACTTACATAAAACATACATACATAAAGCTTTATGTAACATAAATAAAGCTTAAAAACATTAATCAGAGAACAAATGTAGAGTGAGCATAAGGGGAGATGACAAATTAAGTTTTATGTGTAGTGGTAGGTTCGAAATATTTACCATAGACATGGAGAAAAACATTAAAATTGTCCTTCACATGAAACATATTTCTGTAACTTCACTGTAGAAACTCTACTGTGAATCTTTACAGTCCTGTTTCTTAAGTGTGCTCCACAGGTCAATGCTATCCAAATGTCTAGCATAGGGGTCTTTTGTAAGGCACCTCTCAAGGCCTCAACCACGAGCTGCCCTGGGCATACTCACCTGCGCTCATATTTGAAAACATCATGAGGGGGGTGAAAAAAATGGAATCATTATTGGAGAGAAATGATTTAACAAACACAAATATCAATGATAATTATTAAAATGACCATAAACATTCCTATATTTGAAGATGCATGCTAAAATGTTATTTATCGATACTAAGAAAATGACAGAGCACCATTGGTCCTGAGTTAATCACTGTTGAAGATGGATGATGGAAATGTGGGGTCATTATATTCAATTATTACGTTTACATACATACTTTAAATTTTCCATACTATAGAGTCTTGTACCATGTTGTTACATGCCGTTCCCTGGATTTAGCTTTTTTCACATAATAACCTGATTAATATTAGTCCAACAAGCACTGAAATCATTCAGTGAGCATTTGATATTTCTGCCTGGATGTATCTAATAAAATATACACAAAAATTTATATTTGAAAGTTTTTTTTTCTTTTGAAAATAGCATTCTAGTTACAATAATCACTTAAAATTATGGTTTTTACCTTCTTGACATTTCTCAGTGTTCCCATGGCACTTATTAATTATAACTACTCTGATGTAACATTGCCTTTCATTTTCTAATCTTTTTCTTTCCCACATGACCCTGTGTCCCTTGAAAAATAAAACTCTTACTTTGGAAAGCCACTTTAATATCTGGGATCAGTGGAAAGGGTCATGTCTCATTTATTAATGTGTTGGAGTCTTTGTCCTTTTAGTATTTTTTGATCTGAAGAAAAATAACTTCATTTTTTTCTACTAGGCCCAAATACTCCAAGGCATTGAACTCTTGGCCTTTCTATGCGTGGCAGCTGCTTTTTAAAGGGCTAAACTCTTCTTAGATTGGTTTGTACAAGTAAAACAATTTGAAGTATATCCACAAGATTTATGAGATCAATGGATGGTCTACACGGGAGATGGCAGAAGGGTTCTAAGACCTGTCGAACCACAATATTCTTTCAAGCAGCTCAACAGTCTTTACAGACATCAGGAAGAACGAACTAATGAACATCTCCAGCTTCTGCCAATCTCACTGTTGTGTTGACAAAGGCAGGTGATTAGTTTAATCAAAGCCACTGTTGGAACATTCTACAGCCATGAATATAGAAATAGTCTAAGACTTTAAAAAGAAAAGGCATTATTATTATGAAACTTTGCTTTAAAACTTACTTACAGGGAGGTAAGGAGGGGGAGGCAGACAAAAAGAAGGAATTAAGATGACTAAAAGATGGAAGAAAGTATTACTTAAAATTAATTCCTTGTTAATGAAATAGTGGCTAGGCCATTTGTCTCTCATGTGGCCACTGGTTCACACTGACTGTGCTTGGTCATTGCCACCTAGTTACAGCCTGGCCGCCTACATATGTTACAACTTTTCTGGCCAATGAAAATACATTGTCTTTATATATAAGTAAAACTTAATTCCTTAGTTCACAAATGAATTCTCTGGTATTAAAATTATAAAGCAAAACAAGGACATGATCAGCCTGGAAGCTGGATTAGCAGTCACTTATAAGAGAGAGTGGCAGCACCATGCAGAAAGGACACGGACAATGCTGACAGCTTCTCCTCCTTGAACTGCGAGGGGCCACTCAGAGGTGTCTGCATTCCTAACAATTCACTACATTATACATTTATGTTTTAAGCCCTCTTCAATGTATATTTCATAATGTTTTTAAATGTTTAACCTCTGTACTTTCCTCTCAATTTTGTGGTAAACCTAGCACTGGTATAAAAAAAAATAAAGTTTTGGGTGGTGCCTGTGGCTCAAGGAGTAGGGCCCTGGTGCCATATACTAGAGGTGGTGGGTTCAATCCTGGCTCTGGCCAAAAACTACAAAAAAAAAAAAGTAAAGTTTTTATCAGTAAAAAATAAATAAAACTCTTTAAGAAGTTTAATAAAACAACTACCCAAGAAACTGTGATTTACATCTGGTTTGGCTAATGATAACTAACCAATCTCAAATAAGAGCCAAACTAGAAATTCCAAAAAGAGATTTTCCCCTGTTAGAAAATTGTATTATCTAGAAATATTATTCACATACATGTATTTTGTACATTATTTTGTTTCTTCAATAAAAATGTACTTGAAACAACATTTCCAGCACCAGGGTAAATGTAAAGGGGGCCAATTTTTGCTGGCACTAAGGATCTCTGACTGAACTTTTTGGTTTAAACAAAATTATATTGTAAATCCTTTCCTAAGTTTTATTTTCTTTCATAATATCACTTAACATTTCCTAATCAGTTCCTCTAGCCCAGAGATTTTCAACTGGTGTGCAGGACACACTCACGTTCTGTGAGAAGATCTTAGGTGTACTATGACAATTTTTAAAGACCGCTAATTAAATCATTTCAAAAGAAGTTCAAAGTACAATAAGTGTATTCCTTTCTTTAACTCTTTTCCTCGATCAACATAATTTAGGTATGCCACAGAAGTTTAACTATAGGTTCGAGCGTGCTGTGAAATAAAAATGGCTGAAAGACACTGCTCTAACCTGTCTTCTGTATGGTCCCCCCAATCAAATTTCAAGGTCACTTGGTGCCCTCTCACCAACATGAGGCAATACCACTTCTGAAAGCCTCCTCAGCCATTCCATGGCCCAGGCTAATGTGGAGCCCAAACTGAATTTCAGACAGTGTGAGTGACATAAACCTAAGTACGAAGCTAAGAGTTTTTGAAACCCCAAAGCAGTGTTTGTATTAATCTAACATATATTAATAATCTAAAATATATTCTATTTGAATATCCATCTAATTAATTTGATTGATGCCTTTAGCTTTTTCTCTTTATAAATATCCATAAACTCAGTTCAATAGAATTATAAGAAGTTAACACTGTTAATCATGAGGCCATATATTACCAGGAATATCTTATCCCACCGATATCACACCAAATAAGAAACCGAAAAAGATGAACGCATGAAAGGAAGAAATTAGTGCTTTCTACTGAATGCCACTTTTGTAGTTGCAATGGGAGGTTAGTAAAAGGAGACAGAAGAAGACAGATTTTGTGTTAGCAGAGGGTTGGGTAAAACGCAGTGGCACAAGTTACCTCTAGTTACTACTCACCACCTTAACATTATCTCTCACTCATCTAACTCAAGCACCGTTCTCAAGTGGTGTCCACGCTTCCTACAGCCTCTTCCATATACTTCCTACATCATACACCTCTTATTTAGCCAGTATTTTTTAATTTTCCCCATTATGGCTGGGATCTTTTATCCTCTACCTCCCAACATTACTCAGTGTCTTTTTACTCAGAGATACTTCTGAACTAGAAAAATAAGACTCATCTAGAGCTTAAACTCAGAACAGTAAAACCCCCTAAAACAGTAAAAATGTGGAATATTAGGGCAGAGAATATGCTAGCAAAAGAGCCGACAGGGTCCCCCCAGCCCCATCACAGAGGTGCTTGCCTAACCTTATGTGCAGAAGTGTGAGCTTTCCAGGAAGCCACACCTCAGCATGAGGCCGCCTAGCATTTGTGGAACCTAGACACCCTAGAAGTAGCCACATGAATCCCAGAACTAATTTGTGGATTTAAAAAAGGTCTTAGAGAAAAATTCTATTTTCACAAGACAAGGCCACAGTGAACTGTTGTAACAGTTTGTTTGAAAGACAAAATATTTGTCTGAACCACTAGTGGAGAGAAAAATTATGAAAAGAGCCCCTGGTTATGTAAAGTTGGAAACCACTGGTCTACAGAATACAGGTTTATTTTAGGCTATTATGTCCTAACAGAATCTAACACATAGGACTGACACTTTGAAAGCAACTTATAAGCAATCCTAAAAGCAATCACTGATACTATGCTGCTACACTTGGTACCGCCAATAGAGTCTACTTATTATCAGCTAAAATACACACTGAGTCTCACTAGATTTGGAGAGACCATAGTACCAATTACCTCAGTGCTGGCAATAATGTTAGCTTATGCAAAGATATATTTGTTTATTGTTGTTAAGGATTGATTTATTTCAGGGAGTAGAATACTCTCGTTTTTTTCTCAAGACTGAATAAGATGTTTCATAAAACACACACTGAACTGACATGTTGCTAACAAGTCGTCAATGAAATGCACCATCGGAGGACCAAGTTCAGTTGTCACTTTGGCCACACCATAAGCCAAGTGATGACTGATTCCTGAGAATAACAACACAAAGTTGAAGATCAAACAAGAAAGAAAATATGCAAAAGCATTTTTCAAAGGGTAAAGACATTTTTTATATATATTGACATAAATATAACTATAATCTATATTATATAAATATAAACATAATCTATATTCCATAAGTATAAATATAATATTATTATATAAACATAAATATAAATATACATCAATTTTATTGACACAGTTTCTCTGCAGAAATCTAACTAGTACACAAATATCTTCACATTATTAAATTCACTATAGTTTAGCATATAAATATAAAATGAATGAAATATGCAAAAACTTAACAATTAACATTAAAGCAAGTTACCTTTGAAACTTGTTTGACTCAGATCAAAAAATAGTATTACATATTGGTTTCCCTTGTTTTTGGATTCAGAATATTAGGGGTACATGTTTTTACATATTTAGTTTTTTTCATAAGTTGTGCCACAGTTATAAGCATGCCCCCCTCCCAAAAGGCATCATACCCAATATGCATGCATTTGCCCACTCTTCCCTGCTCCCAGCCAGATTTTCATTGAGATTTACTTCCATATGTGCAATTAAGTGTTGATCAATCAAATCCATCCTGGTACTGAATTCCTGTGATGTTCCTGTGAGTGGTCTCCAGATCCATGCCGGTTGTCACAAAAGACACTAGAATGCTAGTTGCCTTAATGGCTGAGTAGTACTCAGTACTCAGTAGCTCAGTATGTCTACACCAAATTTCATTAATCCATTGGTGAGCACTTGGGTTGTTTCCACCTCTTTGTGATTGTGAATTGTGCTGCTCATCGCATGGAAGAGAACCTTATCAAGACTCAGTAAATTTGTCAGCAAAAATTTTACAGGCCAAGAAAGAATACAGTGGAGGTGATACACTCAAACTACTGAGGAAATATTGCCAGTCAAGGATATCTAGCAACATTATCCACTACAAAGGAAGATGAGATTGAGTCTTTCCCAGATGAACAAAACTGATGAAGATTTTCACCATTACAACTGCCTTAAAAGAAATAAACAAGAAAGTTCTTAAAATTGAAATGAAAACACTCTAATCAACAGTACAAAAGCATAAGAAATCATAAGCCTTACAAAAAAAGATAAATACATAAATATATGCAGATTAGTATAACACTTTAAAGGTGGATTATAAATTATTTTTAACTTTAATATAAAAGTTAAGACAAAAATGTGTCAATGAATACAGAATATAAAAGAATACAATCTCTACCTATAATAAAACAAATGTTAGGGGAGAGAAATAAAAGAGTCGTGTTTATATATGCTATTGAAAATAAATTTATATCAACCACAAATAGAAGATATTTATGCAAGCCTCAAGTTAACAACAAAGAAAAATTCTATAATAGATACACACTGTTGTAACTCACGCCACCCATAAGAATACACAGACCCAGCTTGGCACCTGTGGCTCAATGGGCTAAGGCGCCAGCCATGTACACCTGAGCTGGCAGGTTCGAATCCAGCCCTGGCCGCCAAACAACAATGTTGGCTGCAACCAGAAAAAAATGGCCGGGCATTGTGGTGGGCGCCTGTAGTCCCAGCTACTAGGGAGGCGGAGGCAAGAGACTCGCTTGAGCCCAGGAATTGGAGGTTGCTGTGAGCTGTGATGCCATGGTACTCTATCCAGGGTGACAGCTTGAGGCTCTGTCTCAAAAAAAAAATAAAAAGATACTTCATTAGGGTGGTGCCTGTGGCTCAAAGGAGTAGGGTGTCGGTCCCATATGCCAGAGGTGGCGGGTTCAAATCCAGCCCTGGCCAAAAACTGCAACAAAAAAAAAAAAAAAAAAAAAAAAAGAATACACAGACCCCACTTTAGGCTCAAATCACATGGTGATGATTTATTTATACCTGCACAGGTGGACCACTGCCCCAAAGGGCAAGGCCCAAATCAGGTGGTTACATCTGCACAGGTG